>VOCT01097594.1:0-12526 GCA_007922175.1 Pelusios castaneus | reverse complement strand
ACATCCAATTTCATTAAGTGTTCCCTAACCTGACTTTCCATCACCGAGGGCCACTCTTCTCTCCAGTCCACGTTACCCCGTGTAGTAGCCTGGGAGCTGGCCCGCCCTGTGAAGACTGAAGTAAAAAAAGCATTGAGTACTTCAGCCTTTTCCGCATCATCCTCCATGAGGATGCCTGCCCTATTCAGTAAGGGACCTACACCACCTCTGATCCTTCATTTCCTGTTTTGTTTAAATCAGTTACTGATCCAAAAAAGGACCTTCTCTCTTACCCCATGACTGATTACTTGGCTTAAGAGACTTTTGAGGGATCTTGTCAGAAGGTTTCCTGACAATCCAGGTACATTATAGTTAAAGGATCATCCTGTCCACATGCTTGTTGACCCAATCAAAGAATTCTAGTAAATTGGTGAGACACTATTTCCCTTTACAAAAACCATATTGACTCTTCTTCAAATCATGTTCATCTACGTATCTAATAATTCTGTTCTTCACTATAATCTTCACTAATTTGCTGGTATTAAAGCTAGGCTTACCAGCCTGTAATTGCCAGGATTGCCTATGGAACCTTTTTTGAAAAAAAGGCGTCACATTAGCTGTCCTCCAGTCATCTGGTACAGAGGCTGATTTAAGTGATTGGCTACATATCAATTAATAGTTCTGCAATTTCATATTTGAGTTCCTTCACAATTCTTGGGTAAATACTATCTGCTCCTGGTGACTGATGCAAAATGGCTCCAAACCAGCTTTGTAGATATGATCTTTGGGTGGTAGGCATCAATTCCAAGGTATGACTTGCAGCAACCTGCAATACTGGCCCCAAGTGGCCTGTTTAGCCAGCTAGGACTTAGTAGATTAACAATGTTCCAGGCATGCCCCTGTGTGTCAGCATACCTAATTATCACCAGCTGGCCACTTAAGCTGGCTTTTGGATACTTTAAACCTGTGGAACAGTGTAGAACAAATGCAAGTCCAAGATCTGTGCCTAACTTACCCATCTTCAGTTTGTGAATAAATTTTTGGTATTGAAAGTAGAGATTCCCAACACTGAAAAAAATTGCTGAATTGGTCAATAAATGACATCTATCAGTGCTTCCTCTTGTATCCAATTCTCAAGTTTCTAGTTCAGCCAATAACTTGTTCTGACCAAAGTGACAGATTCAATTACTTTAGCTGAAGAATGAACAAAACAATCTTCAAATGTGACCAGAAGGATAAGGGTACCTTTCTTACATGCAAGTGGCATAGAAACTTCTGGCACTAGTTCTCTGGTGAGTTTTCAGCCTGTCTAAAGTATATGTGTAGTATCAGGAAGATATTTCACAAAGTCCTCACCCATGCTTTTAACAGACAACTGAAAACAGAAAGCTAATGATTCTGAGCAAAAATATTACTATGTTAACAGTGAACGTATGTCAGTCATTTAGAAGAAGACAATCCATCAAGTTTCTCTTCAAATGAATATTTGCACTATTAAATCATTTACAGCCTTTAGTAAACCAAGCTGATCAAGCTGCTACAGCACTGTATCAAGGGTAGCATTTAGTGAACTGTATATTTTAAAGACAGCATATGATTCTCCTGTATACTAAGCCCATATACACTACTCTGTAGTATGAAGGGGCCTTATTATAAATGAGAATTAGGCTTTTTTTGCTTCTGTTCATGGCAATTAAGTTTATTTAATAAATTCTTCCCTGGAAAATGACTTATTCCTAAGGAACTGCACTTGTGTCTGGAGTTTGGTGTTTGAGACCTTTTCTCTACCAAGATCACGGAGGCCCAAAGCATACAAGTTAAGGGAAAATGTGAAGCATGGGTTATTTTCTACTTAATGTCTTTGGCTATGTCTACGCTAGCAATTTAGGTCGACTTAAGGACGCTTAAGTCAACCTAAATTAGTCCATGTCCACACTGGACTTTCATTAAGTCAACTTAATGAAAGCTTAAGTCGACTTAATGCCAGTATGGACAGCTATGTCCAATGTTAAGTCAACTTAATAAAGTCCACTTAAGGATAACCACTTTGTTAAGCTGACAAACTCAACGTAACTTTTTCTAGTGTAGACATAGCCTTTGATCTGGCTGTGTGCCTGGTATTCAGTGGTCCCCAAAAAACTCACTTCAGACCTGATACCCTCATTGCCCCCAACACACAGTTGTCACAATCTGTAACAAAAAAAGGTCATATAAGGTATTATATGCACAGTGGTAACATGCATCACACAATGTTTTGAGGGACCAGCATGTTCTGGGTGTATTAAGAATTATAGATGTGTGCTGTAAATATGTTCTTAAAATGTGTCTGGCAGGCAGCTCATAAGTAAGGCTGAGATTCTGTCAGTTATTTTTAAAGCAAAAGTTACCAAGAGGTCACAGACGTCCGCAATTTTTCTGTATTGTCGGTGACTTTTATTAATTAATTATTAATTATTATTATTATTATTATTATTATTGGGCAGGGCAGGCTGAGGGCATTACTGAAGATGTAGGCCTTAGCCCCACTGAAGGAGGAGAGGATCTAGCAATCGCCACCAGCCCAGCACCCCACCCCCACCCCCAATGCTGGGACTTCAACCTCCCCTTGGTGGCTCAGGGCAGTGGGGTCCACCCCTACCCAGAACTGGAGGCTGTGGGGTTCATCCACCACCCATGGCAGGTCTGGGCTGCAGCAGGCTTCTACTGCAGCATGGAGTTTCAAGGGGTCCCTGCACTGCCAACAGCAGGTCAGGGCTCTGTGGTCCTTTGGTGTTGAGAGCTCCCAGGCCCTCAAAGGTCCCAGAAACTGACAGCTTCAGCCCCACCATCCTCTGGGGCAGAAGCTCAAGAGGATAATTTCACTGAAGTCTGTGGAAGTCACAGAATCCATGACTTTCCTGACTTCTGTGACAGACATGCAGCCTTACTGCATAAGCCCAGCCTGCCTGAGACAAAGGAATACATATTTGCTTTTCTGCCTAACTTTATCACAGTCACAGGACAAAGCAAATAGGTTTACATTCAAGATAAACAAAGCCATCAAACAAATAATCAGGGGAGACAGCCACTTAATGATCACAAGGTGGGGAAAGTAGGAGGAAGACAGAACTTGCGTTCCAAGAAGCCTCCTGAAACAGAGAACGATCTTTAGGGAATACAAAGAGGTCCAAAATGGTCTCATCACTGAGAGGTCTTAGGGTTCACTGCTTTCCAAGCTACGAAAGCTGGAACCTTCTGGCTTGGAAAGTAGGAATAGCTAGAAACTACTTACAAGGGAGAAATACTTAGACAAAGACTGAATTGCTGAAATTATGTTTTAATCACTGGAAAGCATGTTTTGTGTTATTTGTAATTATAACACATTTCTTTTATTCTTATCACTTAAACATCTGTGACTTGTTAATCAATTATTCTTGTTTTATTACAAAAGCATCTCAGTGCTATGTATTACAGAGAAGTAAGTGTTCAGTTAATCTAACGTACGGGTGTGTATTTTGTCTCTTTGGAGGCAGCAAATCTAATAGCTTGAGTGTCCAGAGAGCAAGACTGGACACGATAGAAAAATGTCTCTGGAAAATGCAGCAATTGGGATTCACTGATTGTTACTTAAAAGACAAGTTTTTGCCTGATGGAGTCCTTTAAGAGTTTGCTGGCAAGGCAGATGAGGTAGATGAACTGACATTTCCTTGATACCTTATCAGCAAATCTCTCAATTGCTGAGGTTAAATTGGGAACAGATGTTCACAGTTATAGTTAGCCAAAGCAGGCACAGGCCATATTTTTCAGAAAGATTTCTTCTCATACCTATGTGGAAAGGTTATGCCAATCCAAAATTTGAAACAGGGGGTAGCCTGAAGACTAGCCTTAGACTATTACTCCTGACACCCCACAGTAAAAACTAGTTCATTCTAATATATTCCAGTATATAATCTGAAGATTAACTTCAAAGAATTAGCTTTTAATGTTCTCTATTATATTTTAAAATATGAAAGTTTTGTAATCACTCTGGAAAAGAAAACAAAACATCGTCTAAGCTCAGCTAACTTCTGCTGATGGCTAACTAAAACGCATTACTTTAAAGGAATTGATATATGCTTGATAACAGTTTAAAATGACAAAAACTTGCATGTTGAGATTTGTCATCACTTTTATCATTCAAGCTTGCCAACAGGAGCAGATTGCAATTCTCACAAATAGCTAGTCCCTGTTAAAAATTTAGGACAAGATATTCTCTGAAGCGTAGTAAACCAATAGTTCTCAACCTTTTCCTTTATGTGGACCACTACATCATCATTGCAAGCTTTTGCAGACCATAAACAAGCCGTTTTAAAAAATTTTAACATAGCCTATGGCTGATGGGAGTCAAACATATATCAAAGGGTATAAAACCACAACTATTTCTAATAATTTATTATGCTCAATCACAAACATATTACACTCATCCCAGTACATTTTCCAGTAGTTGGCCTACCAGTAGGAAAAAGATAATCCTTACCTAATGAGAAGGGATTATATTATTACGGACTACCAGTGGACAACGGACCACCGGTTGGGAACCACTGTACTAAACATTTCCTTCTCAGGGTTAGTTTTGGGACACTATCATGTGTTTTATGAGTTTTTTTTTAATTCATGTGATGAAATTATAAAACAAAGTGATCAGTAGAGCAGATCTACTTTATTTTGTTCAGTATAATTTTGAAAGTTAAATTGAAATGTTTCCTTTGATTTTTAAGGTTTGAGACACAGGAAATTAAGAAAAAAAAAAGCTTCTTGGGGGGGGGGGGGGGAGGATGACAGCACCAGTAACTAGCTTCATGATATACAATCCATGGGGGGGTGGGGGGAAGCCAAATGAAGAATTTAAAGTTGGGAGAAAGAACAAGTATATTGTGTACACACAAAGCCACCCACACACACACACAGTGCAATGTTTTGCTTTCAAGGTAACTGATATTTCTGGTCATAAGGCCTGAAAAAAACCACTCACCAGAACAAACAAAAGTTTAACCCAGTAAAAGAGCAGACTGGGACCAGGGCTAGCACCTTCCCTGAAAGGGGCAGCTGAGAAGTGAGTACAGCAACCTCTGAGCTGCTGTTCCCTTCCACGCCATAACAATGAGAATAGCACAGAATACACAGCTAAGTTAGCATTAACTTAACATGGGGAATGAAGGAACATTGCCTCAAAATGTTCCTTTTGCTGTAGGACGGGGGAGAAGCAGAATCCCCAACATCACTTTTAAAAGAAAGGACCAATGCAAAAGCTGAAGTCTCAGCTGCTTTCTCTAGACTGAAAAAGGAACAGTCTGAGGCACAATTCTATTCCCCAGACTTCATAGTTCCAGAGCACCCTTTATGGGGCTTTGATTTAAAAGACAGTCTAGCCAAAAGTGTTTCTTGCATGGATTAGTGCATTACAAGCTTGGTGCTGATTTTTCTTTTGAAAATTAAATTGGAACACATAAACAACATACAAACATATAAAATAACTGTTACACAAGACAGTTGCTAATTATATATTATACAAGATTCAGTCTTGATAGTTTAATTTTGAACACATGACGCAGTAAGCAAATTTATATGACTAACATGTTTTAGTGGGTTGAATTGTAAATAAAACATCTTGAAAGAGAAACACTTCTTAAGGTGCGAAATCTTCAAAGGCTACGCCAGGGAAGAGTCTCACAAGTTCACTCAGATCTCACTGAAGACTCAGAGTGCTGTCAAATTTCATACACCAGGCAGAAAGGAGAAAAAGTTACCTTAGCTCTGAATGGCAGTGCTAGGTGCCACTTGAGTCTGGGTCTAACAACTTTAATCTTAAATGCAGAAACCTAAATATTTCTCATATCTAAATGAGATAATTATTACTATTAATATTTTAGGAAAAAGGATCTAGGAAACTATATGTTTATTTAACAATGTTGGCAAAGGATGTGTGCCTTTTCACCATTACCATAGAGAACTGCTTAATATGCACTGTCCTAGCACAAGTCTGTAAAAAAAAAAAAACAACCAACAAAAACCCCTTTTTGCAACAATACCAGTGATGCATACCTTGGTTTTTAAATCAAGGGCCATCACTCTACAATATTTTGCTTGCATAGGTGGAAAGTAGGAAATTCCAAACAGTCAGACACAAGGTAGAACATTTTAGGAAAAGGAAAAACAATGTTCCAATAGCGTGGATAAGTCACCTACAGTGCAAGAAAACCACCCAGAATGCTGGCCATCCAATTCTTTTGACAGATTCTAGTGCCATCATAAGGACCTGCCACAAACTCAAGCACTTATGATGAGTCAACAGAATTTAAGAGTAGGTCCATAAACTATCACTGTTCATGTATTTATTTTCTAAAGCATACCACTGCAAGCCACCCATGTAGTCTCACTCCACACAATACTGCAACAGTTTTTGTATAAAAATATTCCTTTGAAGTACAGTGGCATGGCACCTACATCCACAAGTACCCTTTTTGGTCAGGTGTGTCTGCAGTCTCTAACCAATCTGGCCCTGATATCAGGCTGCACCCCAGGCCTTCCTCTGTGGAGGCAATGGGTTTTGCGCTTTTGGTCTCTTCTGGCCACAGCTCTCCAGTTGGGTCACTTAGTCCTCTAGAAGGGGATCTGAATTGTTATCACAATTCAATTGTAGGCCCACTTGCCAGGCAGTCTATGGGTGGGGAGGGAACCCAAGAATACACACACTACTCCAAGTTTCAGTCCAGGGACCCTAAGAATAGTAGTTACACATGACTACTTTAGGAAAACTACTTTCAATTTCCTAGGTCACTTCCCCACAGACCCATACCTAGCCTTCAACAAAGCTTCACCTTTCCCTCAGGGCTCAACTAAGTTCAGAACCAGTAGCCAACAAGGAGTTCTTCCTCAGTCCCTACCAGCACTGAGCTGTTCAATAGTGCTGCAGGCCCCTTTAGCCAGCAATCAAACAATCTATACTCCTTGAACTGTAGCAAGAAACTAAGTGGTTCTGGCACTGCAGCTCCTTTCATATGGCCCTCCTAAGCCCTGACTGGCTGTTACCTGCAGCCTCTCTGATTGGCTGCTTCCTCTGCAGCCACTCTACGATGCTTGGAGGACTCATTGAATGCTTCTTTCCTGGGACAGGAAAGGTCTTGGCTGGACCCTGAAGTCTTCAGCAAGGAGCATCTGAGCTTAGTCCACTGTATCACATGAAGTATCATTTGGAAGCTAACACCACTCTGTTCAATAACATCATTGTAAAATATATATAGCAATGCTATATGTAAGTTTGTGACAAAAAGGTGTTTAAACAAAGTGTGTCAGGACAGTTGATAAACAGGTTTTCTCCAGAATAAGGAAAGAGGCAAACCAGGTGTGGCCCAAATTCAATGGGCTATTCATTTGTATTGGCAGTTGCAGCTGGCAGAAATAATGTTCAATCTAGCAACTACTACTGGGGAAGGAGTCAGCACAGGGTATTATCTTCTAGACCTTAAGTCTCCTTCACTCAGAAAGAATCAAGGGACTTTATCTGAGGTACCCAGCAGAAGGATACATTTCAAAGGTTTACTAGACTATACATAGAGGGGCAAAGGACCCTATTGCCATCTAAGAAGAGAAAGGAAATGGGCACTTTGTAGGAGATACTGACAAATGGGGTGGTCAGCATCTTGCTGTAAGGATGTGTGGTAAGAATCTTGCCTCCAACTAAGACTATAGTTTTCTTGAGTTTTAGGTCACTAAATGAAGGTTTTCAACTTAATTTGTTTGTAACCATTTCTAATTTTATCCTTTATACTAAAAATCAGATAAAACCGTTCTTTTGTTAATAAAATTGTTTTACTTTTATTTTAAATCAACCCAGTACTGTGTTTGACTGAAATGATTATCACCTCCAGTTGAAACAACAAGCTCTTGTGTTTTTTACTTTTTAAAGGACCAATGAATCTTATTACTCCTCTGAATGGACAGATGGTTTTGGAGAAATTCAGAACTAGGGGATTTTTGGGGTCACTTTGCTAATAGTAATCAAGGCTGATGGTGACCAGAGTGTAGCTATCGTGTAACAAGTAGATTGTTAGAGATAGAGTTGCTGAACCAGAGCTTTTAGATACAGAAATACTCAGTGCATGCTTGAATGCTGACTTGGAGGGTCTGGACTGTGAGTTACACCAGCCGAGCATTTTAAGGCACTCAGAATTAGAGGACAAGTGGTAATAAAACCTTTCACTACTTTGGGTTGAACCCCAAAATGTGAGTCATTCAACGCTATTATTCATTTAGCATTTCAATTGGGATGTCAATTTTGCAGCAATTTACAAACTGCTATTTGCAATGTGTGATGTTCTTTCAGAATTTCATTGATGGAAGTGGAAAACAAAAAAAAGAGTATAAAGATAGACTAGCATTATTTGAAATTGCCTCTGCTCACAGTTAATGCTGAACAGAGCATTACAGCTCTTTATAGCTCTCTTTACAGCTAGCCTTTCAACAGAAGGATGAAGAAACTAGGATTAAGTTTTCTTTTACAGCTTTTAAGGTTCAACTAACTTAACTGCAAGCATCTGGCACTATGCCAGCAATACATGTAAGTTGTTTACATCTTTGGACCCCTCCAGGAATAAAAAGCTTAAGTTTCTCCATGAAGCTTATTCTGCTCTGAAATGAAGTTCCTAGGAAACACAGATATCTGAAACCTTCCTTTTGGTCATTTTTTTCCCCCCCAAAAAGGGTAATGACATTTCTAATGACTACAGCTGGGATTTTTAGAGGAGCCCAAGGGAAACAGGTGTAGAGCCGGTCGGAAATGTTTCAACTAAACAGATTTTTGTTAAACAATGCCAATATATTGAAACAAATGTTAAAAGCAGGACCGTGTACAAGAATTTAAATCTGACTCCTTTTGGAGGGACACATTTTGTGTTGCCAGACCAGAAGGAGCTCACTCTCCTCCTTCCTTTGGCCCCAGAGGATCTCACTTGCTCCCGCACCTCCTCTCCCACTGCTGTGCCCCTCGGCCAGAGGACTTCTTTGCCTCAAATATTATTGGGGGCAGCAAGCCATGCCCCTGCTTGTCCCTCCCAACATGCATGCCCTTGAAGGAAAAAGTGAGTTTCAATGAAATTTTTATTGGGAAGGTTTCTCAGATTCAAAATAAAACTTCTGGTCAAAACCACAGACAGACTACTGCAGAATAACCAACAGCTTGGTGCTTAGGGCACTCACCTGGGAGACCGTCCTTGGTCTGAATCAGGAAGAACGACTTGCTCCTGGGTCTCACACAGCCCAGGAGAGTTCCTAGAAGTTATTGGCTTGTCTGAGGTGAGCCTCTCTTTTGTTTTTCATGAACAATTTTGTAGGTCTCAGTTTCAACCAACTGTAGAGTTTGATTTTTTTTTTCTGACATGGGATGGGAAAAACATTTCTCATCAAGCTCTAGCTAGGTGCACAGATCCCATTAACAGTGGGAATGGGGTGCCTACTAAGTTTAGACTTACTCAAAAATCCCAGCACAAAGATTTCACTCTGATCGTGAACTGTGAGGTGCATTTGGTATTTTTAAGTTCTCCATTGTTCCACCTCTCAGAGTGTGTCTCCCATCAAGTGTGAATAATGTCAGGGTGACTGTTCTGGGATGTAAGTTTAGAATAATAAAAAAAAAAAATCAGCTGGCAATTTTGCAGCATCTCAGGAAGTAACTTTATACGACAGCAGGATCTTGTAAACTACAGGTGTACTCAGGAATTTCACAAGATCAATCTCTCAGCATTTTCAGAGGTATTATGATTTAACTTTATTTTTCTCTTTTAAGGCTGAATGCATTTCATTATGCTCAGACTGCTGGGTCTACACAGGATTTTTGTGATATACTACAATAAATCTGAGAAACTGTAAAGGGGTTCACTTGCCACAGCACCTCCTTATGGCCAGACATAGCATAGTGGCAGTCTTCCCATATGCTGTTCCCTGTCAGTGGGTGGTCCATCACTGCAGTGGTCTCCCTTCCTACAACTTGGTCCTCCAGCCAGGGTTACTTACAGGGATAAGAGAGTCCCAAGCCATAATCAAATGACCTTACAGCAGATCTTCAGTCTCCCTCTAGGCCCTATGGTCCGTACATCCCTGACATCAAATGATTTCATTGCACTTTCCCCAATGGATGGTAGGGGAACCCTGGCCTTCCCTCTACTTTAAGTTCCAGCCCAGAGACATCATAGTTGGCAGTCACAGTCTACTCCCTCAGCCTCCTTGTTGTCTCTCCAAACCATCATCTACCTTTTTTATCCTACAGAGAATGACTGCAGATTTTCTCCCTGCAGCCCCTTTTCTTCTTCTTTATGTATTTTATAGCATACCGGATTCACATCCTGTGTCCTTAGCCACTAGGTGCTGAATTTCATGTAATATAGTTAGCGTCTCTTTTCTCGGCATTTTTTTTTAATTGACATTTTGCTTTTAATTTTGCTCCATTTTCATGATACTCTTACTAGGTATTTTAGGATAAACATTGTCATTTTTAGCAAAGCAAACAAGAAGTTCTGTGGCATCTTAAAGACTAATTTATTCGAGCATACACTTTCCTGGTCTATACCCCACTTAGTCAGATGTTGCATCTGATGAAGTGGGTTATAGACCAGGAAAGCTTATACTCAAATAAATTTGTTAGTCTGAAGATACCACAGGACTTCTCGTTTCTTTTGCTGAAACAGACTAACCCAACTACCGCTCTGGATATCGTCATTTTGAGGTGACTGATTTTGTCATACAAAATCCTCCTATCAATGTTACACTATTTATACTCTCACCGGATGTGATCAACTGTTTCTTTGACTTTGCATGTCTCTCACAATCAGCTTTGTATTTATTTAAGGTTATTGTTTAAGCCACTGGGTTCTCTAAGTGCCTGTTGTAGAGCTACTTCACTCTCTCTTGCATTCTTGCGGTATGTCAGCATTTTTGATTATAGGGCATACTTCATGAAATCTCCCCCCTTATTTCTTTTGTCCATATTTCCTGCCACGCCTGTTTTAGTTTCTTTTAATTAGTTTTTTTTTTTAAGTGGCCTATGTGTCAATTGTTTTGTTGGAGTTTTTTACAGCATTTTTTGCTACATTGTCTGTCATCTCATTTTCTGCTATTCTAACATACACTGGAATCCATGCTATTTCTATTTACTCCCACCTGGGATAATGATGCTGTTAGCAACAATATTTCATTGATGATATCATTTCTGCTATCTGAATTCCCATTTTGGATTGCCAATATTCCTGATAGTGAATCTGACGAGATAACAATCACAGCCAGTATCCAATATAACAGCAACATTATCCCTGATAGTTCGACCATCATAATAACTACAAAATTTGATAGTCTAATGGATTTCTTTAATCCAAGCACAGGGACACAGAATGCTATCCCTGCTCTCCAGGGATAATTTCTCATAATTAGACATATTCATACATTTTGGGGAATGGTTGCCCCATTTATACCATATATATCCTTTTGCTATATTTAAATATTTAGCTCTTCTTTCTCCTTTTTAATTTCATCATACAGTTCCACATTTATATCAGGGGTTGAAGATGACTTTACACCTATAATGCATTTTCCCAAGGCTACATCTGCAAATCTCTTTTAGATCTTTCTTTTGCCCTAGTTCTTTGTCCATAATTTAATCCCATTAACTTGATGCAGTTTTGGCTTCCATACTCAATGCTGTACACTGAATTCCCCACACTCTTCATATATTTGTTTAGCGTTTCCATCGTCTCTGTTTCCTATGAATTTTGCCCAAAAGATTAAAATTCATCATTTCATTCCTACTGCTACAGGCATTTCACCAGCACCTAGCTGCATTATACACAAAGGGATTGTGATGAAGGCAACAAATGCAATGTATAATGTCTAGGTTCAAACCGAGTACAGCTTTTTTATGTATGTTTTTGATGTTGAACTAAAAGGCTTGGCATCTCTATTCAGTGACTGGTCTTATTAATGCTCTATAAAGCATTACTACTGCCTATTTCCAGGTGGTTCCAGAAATATTTCTAAGTAAATTGATCTTACTTTTACATTTATCTACAATATTTTCTATGTGATCCTTCCGTGTTACCTAGCTATCAAATGTCACACCCAGGAACTCGTAGCTTTTAACTATCATAGAATCATAGAATAATAGGGTTGGAAGGGACCTCACAAGGTCATCTAGTCCAACCCCCTGCTAAAAAGCAGGACCACTCCCCCTAAATTATCCCAGCCAGAGTTTTATCTAACCGAGCCTTAAAAATCTCCAAAGATGAAGATTCTACCACCTCCCTAGATAGCCCATTCCAATGCTTCACCACCCTCCTAGTGAGAAAGCTTTTCCTAATATCCAACCTTGACCTCCCCAGCTGTAATTTGAAACCATTGCTCCTTGTTCTGTCCTCTGTTACCCTCGAGAACAGCCTAGCTCCCTCCTCTTTGGAGCAACCCTTCAAGTAGTTGAAGGTTGCTATCAAATCTCCCCTCAGTCTTCTCTTCTGTAGACTAAATAAGCCTAGTTCCTTCAGTCTCTCCT
>VOCT01097442.1:0-20011 GCA_007922175.1 Pelusios castaneus | reverse complement strand
CTGTATATGGCTACAAACCAGTGCAGCATGGTATAAGGACTTTATCAGGAAAGGATTGGATGGTCACGTTACTTACATGAGGCAAAGCCACAAGTTATGCAATCATCCCAAAGAACCAGTGAAGAATGACAAGACCATACAGTCCATATATTCCTTATATGTTACAGAAAAGTTACTTTAGTCATGTTTTAGATAATTTAAAATCATCTTTTAATCTCTCCATTTGGAGGACCATGTACCTCCATTCTTATAACCCCAAATAGGCAGAGGACAGATGGAACCATAAATAAAACAAATCAGAATACCCTACCACAGGTTTTAGATAAATAAAAATGTCACAGTTTTAAGTTCTGATTTCCTGAGAGTTTGCTGGGGTAGAAGCAGGGACTTTCCCTTTTCTAGTGGTTATGTACAAACCTCCCATTCATAGGTCTCCAGGATCCCAATATAGCAGACCCTAATGTGTCACTGGTCCAGGACTATGTATTGCTTGGCAAAGGCCTCAAGCCTGTACTGTTTATATGGGGAAATTCCACAACACAAGTAGACTTTGGGGTGTTTTGAGGTTTTTTTTTTTACAATTGTTCTTTTGAAGCTGCTCAGAAGCCTAGAATAGTGTAATACAGCCAGGGGAGGGACTAATGAGTTGACACTAAGACAGTCAAAACACTGATCACTTGGTTAGCAATATATCCCAATGTTTTCCCCATCACATCTAAGGTATTTTTAATATTAGTACACACACAAAATCTTCATTACAACATTGACATCTGGCTACAGTCTAAGAATCTGTAATTGGTTCCTGCATTGTTTTACTAGTTTTAAGGCAAGCACAGAAATAAACCACTTCATGGGTGCCATGGATATCAACTGTGGCTTTGCACCCACAGTGCCGTCTGTCCTTCACCCACTGTCTCAGAGCATTACACCCAGACCTGTTTGAAATGCTAATCTGAAAATGGTGCACAAGTCTTATTTGCCCTGCAGCCTGGTTGGCAGCTTATCAGGATCCCCATGTTTCTCTACAGCATGTCTAATTATTGAGTAATTAAAGTTCATTTAATAAAAAGGCTTATCATTTGGGGGACAGACCTTGGGGTCTGTAGCATGATTAGCTATTACATATTCAGCAATTTAGTAAACTTAGTAAAATCCCCTGAAGGGCAGCTGATTTAAGTGCTTTGTTTGTTTCAAATTAATGTCTAAAAGGTTACATAACATCAAGGCAAGACCTTCACCCCCTCCCCCCCAGCCCCCACTTTCAATTGACACAATAGCTGAAGGGCAGGGAACCAAGAATGAAATGAAAAGAAGTGTGTTCTATGCTTCTGTTAAGTTCAGGCAGCACTGAAGAGAAAGAGCAGCAGTGAATCTGAAAGAGAAAATCTTCTCTAAACCTCTTCCTAATTAGTGCTCCTTTTTTTTTTTTTCTTTCTTTCTTTTTTTCACTCTTTCCTTTCCCATATGTTTATTTTACTTTATCTTCATTAGAAAAACTGTCTGCACTAGCTGAGCTAACGGGTCAACAGTAAAGAAAGGGGGGAAAGCATCAGCATGTACTCTCTATTCATGGCCTTCAGCGACATTAGTTTGGGCTGTGATATTAAATAAATCTCACCAGTAAATCTATGTCAGGACTGGACAGCACTTGTACAGGGACCTTAAAGGAAAATTCATGGTGATGTCTGCAAGTGGAACTCTTCATGTTGAGACTGTGCTGAATCAGGGTGATGAAGTGGGACTTTGCCCACAAAAGCTCATATGAAAAATAAATTTGTTAAAGTGCCACAAGACTCCTCTTTTGTTTTTCAGGATGACGGAGTAGCATTAGGTGTCACTGAGCTACCAAAGATGCTGTCTTTTTAGAAGAGAGGAAAAATTGAGGTTTTGGCCACCTATGATCATCATAGAACCAATGGCATTGTTCCTCCTCTGATGATCCGTGGGTGTTTTTGGCTCAGATACTCAAGTTAAGGCCCTAATTCCCTTTAAGGCAATTTCTTTATGCCAAACTAAAACACCCGCTCATCTCTGCCATTTCAAAGGACTACAGGATTCCTCTTTCCTTCCTCTCCTACATTGTTGCAAAGTATTGGTGAGCACCACAAAACAACTGATGTATTCCTTGCAGAAAGTTGCTGCTACCTACTTAGGTGGAATTCTAGCTTGGAGCTAATAAATGAAAACATTTGATGGAGTGGCACTTCAGTTTGCTGAGGAAGTAGGAGGAAGAAATGTTGGAACAGAACCTGTATTTTAGCATATGGTTAAATAAAGTTAATTTTGTGCTAGGGTTAATTTGTAATAATATTGTCTAAATGGTTCCTCTCTTGTTACAAACCCCATCTTGGGAAATTGGAGGCAGTAAACCATGGTAGAGGTAATAACACTAATGAAAAGCTTCTAGTAAAGCTATATAATTTAGATTTCTGATTTAGGAGAACCTACTGGGAGAAAATTGACATTAATGACATACATTTAAAAATGGAAAGCCAACCAGAGAATATGCCTCAACTGCTACAATAGAGCAATTCTGACTCCATTTTGTCAAGCTAATTAGAAAGATTCACCAAGCTTTTCAGTTGTTCAATATAATGCATCTTAATAGGATATTTTATGTGCACGTAATTACACCTAAAACTTAAGCATTTATGATTTTCAAGAAGAAAACTTGACCAGGAAGTGACAAAGGGCCATGAATGGGAAAAAGAGAAGGTGCCTGACTAAGACACAAAAACAGAGAATGGAAAATTCCAAAGGGGTAGCCGTGTTAGTCTATTATAGAAAGACAACAGAGTCCTGTAGCACTTTTAAAGACTAACAGATTTATTTATCACATGAGCTTTCGTGGGAGAAAATCCCACTAAAGTGTAGTTGTAGTGCAGATGAACACACCCCGAACCCTGGGAAGGTATTTGGGTTGCTAGCCTATACTGATTTAGGAGAAATCTTCACTATTATTGTTAAACATGCTAACTAGACTAAAAACAGGGCAGCTGCGTCTATCCCGCTACAATTATAATTAATTTGTGATGCAAATTTACCATGAGGGCCTCAGGAGCAGAGCTGGCCAAGGGAGAAGTCACATAAGGAAGCTGGTGAAACACTCATCTCTGCTCTATTTAAAACTACACACACAGTGGAAGAAAAGTTCAAGCGTTTGCTCAGTGACATTCAAAGCCTTTCATTCTGACAGGTTCCTGATGTTTCAAGTAATAGGTCCTGAAGGCCCCCCTGGAGCAGCCCTTAAAGCATTCTAAACCAGGTGTGCAAAACTTAAAGCAGAGGAGATATCATCTTTTGACTAGTTCCACCTCTCTTCCCAGCTAGTCCCTTTTCTTTCTATCATAGTCTATTCAGATCCTTATATTGCACCCCTCAGGACATCAGGGAATATCTTTCCATCTTCTCAGCCAGGCTAACCCTAAGCGCTCAGTCATATTTACAAAATCAAATGAAGCCCTCTACTTTAATAAAGAGGGTGGGTACGTGGGTGGGGAATTTCCTAGAGTTAAGATTGGTTAAGTATGTTTCACTGCATTATCACTAAACATTCATAGAAGTCACATGGTAAGGTACCTTTTTCCACACAACGATTCTTCAATCCCAACTCTGAACCAACTAAAACCCTCTCCAACATGCATTCCAAATGGCACATTACCATTGCTGAATGAACACATGAAAGAGGTTCACATCACATCGCTATGCACACCCTTAACTCCCCTGTTAATGCGCTCTATAACAGTGGTTTTCAACCAGTGTGGATGTGCTGTGAGAACTCTGCAAGTGTGCCGTGAAATTTTGTACAAAGGTAATCAAAATCAATCTAAAACAAACATTGTTTCCTCTTAAACAATATTCTATCCTACCAAAATTACAACTTGTGAAAATTAATCTTCAAATTAAAAGCAAGGTTTTGGTCTTTCGACTCTAAAATGTGAACATTCTAAACTTGGGCGGCCAAAGGGCAAAATTGAGATGATGTGTATGTTTCTGGTGGATTTGAAACGTTAATGTAATTGATCCTCCTTTAGCTTGTTGTATGCACTATGTTGCAAATCTCTCTAGTAAAACCGTACGTAAATGCAGTGCTTTTTTTGGAAAAGAAAAGGTGCCGGTACTCGGCCAGGGACCTGGGGCCACCACCAACAGCGGCAGGAGCCGGGGCCACATTGCTGTGAAAAAAAGGTGCCGGTACTCAGTACCCCTGAGTACCATCACAAAAAAAGCCCTGCGTAAATGTGACATTTACGAGCAATCAATTCAACTGAAAAAAGTGGGTGTGCCATGGAATTATTTGTCTCACTGACGTGTACTGTGTTACTGAAAAGGTTGGGAACCACTGCTCTATAAAATGGGACTATACACATGGAGGGGTGAACATGCATACTTTTCAGTAATATTTGACTGACTTTCTTTAATAATGTGTGCTGCCTAGTTGGATTAGGCAAATTAACCGCTACAGAGTTGTTGGCAAGGGAGCTACAACTTCAGCATAAATCAATAGCAGGATCAAAACCAAAGTAACCATGGTGTACTAGCCCAACACAGGCTAGCAAGGCTGCACATGCTTGCTACAAAGCACGCTGACTTACAAAATGCAATTTTGAAAGTGATCATAAAAATAGTCTCAATTTTTGCATGTGCAATCAAACGCATGTGGCAATTTCAAGCAGTTACACATCTAGCTACCTGATTTCAAAGTCAAATAATCAGATCTCTAAATCTAGCATTTGCCTTTACAATTAGTTGGACCCCAAACTGCCTGCAAAAATGAAAAATTAAAAAACTAAAATGAAAAACTGTTGACAAAAAGAGCAGAGGTACTCAGAAGGGAGGGGAATCCTTGTATGCAAGCTCCTAAAAGCTCTATGCTACACCAATCCTTTTTTTTCCTATTGCGCTCTATCACATGAGCTTTCATGGGAGAAAATCCCACTTCATCAGATGCTTGAAGACGTAAGTTCCCCATCTTCAAGTGTCTGACAAAGTGAGATTTTCTTCCATAAAAGGTCTTGCAATAAATAAATTTGATAGTCTTTAAAAGTGCCACCAAATCCTCGTTTGTTTTGTGTAGCTCAATTCGACTGCCCTATGCCCAGCACATCTGCTGCACTGAGCTGAAGGGAGAGGCCTCCCTTTGACTCAGAGCTACTCCAGCTGCCAGTGTGGTCTTAATAGGCTGGCTTCCCAATCGACTGAGCGGGTCTTCACATACCACATCAGTTGATCATGAAGGTCAATCTGATGGCTGCCACTGTCAATGAAGGCTAACCCTATGTCTTAGTGAGTTCTGCTTTCTGAGTCAATGCACTAGGATAAAGTTAGGATGTCTGAGTTTCACTCTGGGGAGATATTCAAAATAAATGGCAAAGAACACAAAAGCAGGTTTAATTTAACTATTTAAATGCAATCCCTGAATATGTTTATGTCATAGATTTCTAAGACTTCCAAAGTCCATAACCAATTTAAACCCCAGAAGAAACAAATGTGAAGTTCTGACCCAGATTTTAACTCCCCTAAAGTTTGTTCAGGCCTGTGGGGTCTGATTTGGTTCCATCTCCAATTCACAGTAAGATTTTATATATTCTTTGAAACAACCCAAATTTGGGGTTTTAAATGATTTGGTAATGTCTCTAAATGGAGAAACAACTCTCCTTGTATGTGCAAATTGATATAACTCTTCATATTCACTAGTAGTTCCACCTGAGCTTGAATCTCTGAGTGCAGTTACCAGTCATTCACACCAACTGAACTTTTAATTTTCAGTGACAATATACCAGGAGAAATACTATCCTTTTTAATCATCCACTAAGAAACTGACATACTGCTTTATCCATGCTCACACAGAAAGCAGAGGGTGCAAATCTCATCATATTCCTGTCAACACTTATTGTCAATGTGCTAATGGCTTTCAGCCAGCCAGTTTTTCACTAGGAGCGTGGTGGAGCACTGAAATGGGTTACCTAGGGAGGTGGTGGAATCTTCATTCTTAGAGGTTTTTAAGGTGTGGCTTGACAAAGCCCCAGGCTGGGATGATTTAGTTGGGGTTGGAATAAATGGCCTCCTAAGGTCCCTTCCAACCCTAATCTTCTATGATGGATATATAATCGAGTGAGCTTCCAGCCAGTCACCAATGAAACCATTTTTTACTTCTGAAACAGGAAGTAAGAAAGAAAAAGTAACAAGTTTTTTACTACTGTAAGATTCAGAAGGAGCTATATTTCAAAACCCCTAATTAAAACAAACAATAAAAATGGAGCCTTTGTCATTTCTATGCCATTAATTGGGAGTCTGTTGATAATAAACAATGTAGTTTATTAGATTCAAAACCAGGCTGTTTGGAGCACGGACCTTGCCTTTATAAGTGTGTGTACATTGATTAGCACAATGCAGTGGGATTTCTTAGTGCTATTACAAAATGATTAACATATATTTATGTCTCCCCAAATATTTAGTTTCTCAGTCACCTTGAAGAGATCTTTGGAGAAATTAAATTCCTTTGGTAAATCCATAAAAGATCTTTCCCAGATCACTGACCTCTTGACCTCAGCTTGAGTTGAATTGCTCACAAATGTCTGCCATTGTGATGCCTGAGAGATTCCTTGAGCAATGCTAAAGGAAATCCCTAAGTCTCTGTTATGGAAACAGGTATGTTAGACAGTGATATCATGCTCTGGAGAAAGGTGGTGCATAATGTGGCATGCCATGTCCTCTGAGGATGAGCAATTGTTCCTTTGACCATTATAATTGTATTCTGCTTTACAGGAGACCTACAGCATTTCCAAAGCACAGAAGTTGCCAAAAATGAAACTCTGTTGAATCAAGTGCTCAAGGTTCAGGCAACTAATTCCACTGTCATTTGAACAATTTCCACCACCATCAACCTCAACCTGGATCACTCTACATGTGAGATCCATTTCCTGGACACTACAGTACAAATAAGTGATGGCGACAAACACCACCCTGCACCGGAAACCTATTGATCGCTAAATCTACCTTCATGTTTCTGGCTTTCTTTCCGGGACACATCATACGATCCATTGTCTACAGCCACAGATACAATTGAATTTGCTCCAACCCCTCAGACAGAGACAAATGTCTTTGGGATCTCTATCAAGCATTCTTAAAACTACAGTACCCACCTGCAGAGGTAAAGAAACAGATTAACAGAGCCAGACACCGGAGCTAGTCACCTACTACAGGACAGGGCCAACAGGGAAAACAACAGAACACCATCACCTGCAGCCACCAAGTAAAACTTCTCCAATATATCATCAAGGATCTACAACCTATCCTGTAAGATGATCACTCACTCTCTCAAGCCGTGGGAGGCAGGCCAGTTCTCACTTACAAAAAGGCCCTCAACCTTAAGCAAATACGAACCAACAACTACAGACCATACAGAAGCAACACTAAACCAGGTACTTATCTCTGCAACAAACCTCATTGCTGACACTGCCCACATATTTGTTCAAGTGACACCATCATAGGACCTAACCAAATCAGCCACTCCATTGGGGGCTCATTCACCTGCACATCTATCAGTGTGATATATGCCATCATGTGCCAACAATGACCCTCTGCCTTATACATTGCCCAACCTGCCTGTCTCTGTTTACCTGGACATTCTACAGCAAACATGTTCATTACTTCAGCAAAAAAAAATTTCAATAACAAACTCCAACATGAAACTGCAGAGCTGGAATTCATATGCAAACTAGACACCTTCATTTTGGGTCTGAATAGGGATTTGGAATGCCTAACTCATTATAAAATGTAATTTCCCCTCTATTTACATTCTCGCATTCTCAACGATTGCTCTTATGGAGCCCTTTTCCACACAGTTTGAATGAAAACGACTTGTTTGCTTTGCTGAGATAGGCTAGCAGACTATCTCTCTAGAACTATATGAAGTGACCTTGTGACCCACCCTTCTCTGTATTACACTCACATACGAACACACATGCATGCACACACCTAACATACTAGTTTCCATTTCATGCATCTGATGAAGTCGGATTGTGCCCATGACAGCTTATGTAATAAATTCATTTGTTAGCTTTTAAAAGTGTCACAGGACTTCTTGTTTGTTTTAATACCCAGATGAATTCCTCATTGTGAGACAGTCATTGTTTGCTGGGATAACTAAGATGGGTGTGATTTGTAAAACTGACATATTTGTATCAAATCCTGTTCATTGTGGCTTTTGAATCCAGCCCTATATTTTGAAACTGAAGCTTTTATAAATCTCCGCTGCCCAATGTGACATGGCCAGTGGTTTATTCCTTGGTGACATCATGAGGTATTCCTGTTATGACAGGCCAGCATGGACATTCTGAAGGTCAAACTGTTCAGCAAGAAGATTGATTGGTGTCGTAAATAACAGGTTATACCAGGACTAGACGAGGGAGCAGAAAATGCTTAAGTATGTTCCCTTTCCAACCTCTAGCTTGGATCAACCATCTTCAGTGTTTGGAAATTGCTTAGATTCAGAACACACCAACAAATGAATAATTACAGCACGATGCCCATCTTCCACTCTCTACACTGACTTTCTATAGAATAGTGAGTCAAATTCAAGGCCTCAGCCCTTATTTCAAGCCACATACGGTTTGTCTATACTGCAGTTAAGCATCTGCAGCTGGCATGAATCATCAGGCTACAAGGCTGTTTAATTGTAGTGCAAACATTCAGGCTCGGGAGTCTGGGCTCTGGGGTCCTTAGGCTACAGAACTTTCTTAAAGGCTCATCCCAGTTTGTAGAATAAAAAGAATTAAGGACCATCATAAATCTCACCACCTTCCACTCTAAGTGCAAGATGTATTTTGTTGATCTGCCTTCTCCCATACATCCAGCGCTGCAGCTACATATAAAAATCAAAGACAACAAATAGGAGATTTTTCCAAAATACTCGAGACGACAAACATAGTTCTGTTCATGTGGCGAGGATAAGAAGAGAGAACAAATGACAGTCCACAGATGTCAATACTGTTGTTTGAACTGCAGGAAGGTTGCCACAGTGATGAGGGTGGCATAATCAACACTATTCCACTAAACTGGACTGATTTGAACAAGCTTTGATTGCCAAAAATATAACGTTAGTTTCACCAATTATTACCTTCATTCAGAGCCCACTTATGCAAGGCTTTCAGTACTCTCAAAGCCCATTGAATTCCAAGGGTGTTAACTTTGATGAACATTATGGAGATCAATGCCTTGAAGCTTTGGACCCATTGTTTATTTATTTACAGTAGAGCACAAAGCTCTTTCCTTTCCAAACATTCAAAAAGGGTAGCTCAGACCTTATATTTTAAACAGCCAGACATGCTGGCAGGTGCCAGGGTAAGGGGAACAGCCAGGGGCAATTTCTATAGATCTGCTTGACTCACAGTAAGCAGCATGGCAGAAATAGGTCTTTAAGAGGATCTTAAATGTGGACAGGGTAAAAAGCCATGTGGATGAGCTCAGGGAAGTCTCATGATACATAAGTGGCTGCATGGAAGAAGGTGTAGAAATGATCATGCACGAAACTGACAAAAAAGTAAATACAGCTGGGAACACTGGTGGACCAGAGGGGACAGAGGATAATTCAAAGCTTGAGAAGGGAGGATTCCAGCCCAATAATGTTGATAATTCAGTTACTATCAAGTAATGCTTTTAGCGCTTTGGTTCAGCATGGTTCCACTTTTCACATCTGCTGCCCACGGAAATTCTTCAGGCCATCAAGACCAAAAAAAAAGAAAGAAAAAAAATGTTAATTTTGATTCCTCAAGGGTCATGGAATGGTGATAAAGTTGGTGGAGGAGGGAGCTAAATGTTAGGAATAGTTTAGATAATCACCAGATTGTGAATATTTACACAAACCTCTTGAATCTGCAAATATTAAACTGGGTGTGCACTAGATAATTTAATAAGGGCCAAGAAAACTTCTTGTAATGGAGTTTTGGCTCTTCCAATTCCAATCCCAGACCCAGGAAGTACAAATCAGTCTGAAAATGAAGAGTTTTTTTATAAATAAAAGTGAACCAAAGTTTTAATTTAGGATATGAGTGAAGATTGAAAGTGTACTCATCCATTATTTATTGTACAGGTTTTATTAGAGTGGTTCCTGGACACCTTGAATGCATTTCTCTCTACAACTTCCTAGTGAAGTAGGAAGCACTTCTGTCCCCATTCTACAGATGGTTGCTTGAGATCACACAGACAATGTGACAAAGCTAGGAACAGAATATAAGTAGCTGAGTCTCAGTCCAGTTGATTACCAACAAGACAATCCATCCTTCTGCTACAATGGCCACCGTCCACCCAACTGATAGTGAAATGCTGCACATTTGTTGTGATGGGACACTCACCTCTCATTGCCTATGTCTACACTGGCAAATTAGTTTGAATTAAGGAAGCTTAATTCGAACTAACTTAAGCCATGGCTACACTAGGCTTTAATTAGTTCGAATTAAGGGCTTCCTTAATTCGAACTAATAATTTTGAATATGCTATTCGAACTAAGGGTTAATTCAAACTAGTTAGTTCGAATTAACCAGTGTGGCCATGTTAGTTCAAACTAATTGCTTAGTTCAAACTAACCGGCCCATTGAACTCAATGCAATTCACTAATTCGAACTAAGCAAGTGCCATGAATGGCACTTGCTTAGTTTAAACTAAATTTTGCTAGTTTGAATTAAGTTAATTCAAACTAACTAAAATTAGCTCAAATTAATTAGTTCAAATTAACTAATATGAACTAACTTTAGTAAGTGTAGACATAGCCATTGGCACCTCCTGTTTTCTGGCTGTGCTGCTGCAACCTTTTCTACTCCTAGCACCCCTGTGTAGGTTGTTAGCCTCACTAGGTGGATCTTCAGTGGCTCAACCCTCCGGCCAAATCACACTGTTGTAAAGTGGATGAACCCCTTCTAGGGTATTCAAGTACTAAACACAACCAAAATTATTCCAGTTTCCTGACTGAAGTTGACTCCGTCTCTCTTTCTTGAAGGTTTCTTCTCTCTTCAGTGTCTCTTGAGCACCTGTAAGTCCAGCCCTCTGCTTCGACTTCTAAAGGAAATGAATCCAATTCTGAGGGTCCCACCAGGATTGTTGATCTGTCCTCACTGGAGCCTTCAACGCTGTCTCTAGGCCCCTTTTAATGTGGCCATTTACTTGGGTTTTTAAAGTAGCCATGTCCTCTTTCCACATCTTAGGCCACTCCAGAAGTGGCTGGTGGTGGGACCCATGCCCACCCACTACTAGTAGACCCTTGTTGTTTCCTTCAGTTTGGTGCTACTATTCCCTGGGCCTTTCCAAATGTAGCTCTTTTTTCTTCACCCTGACCTCAGGGCTGAAGTTCTTAAATCTTTTACCTTCTCACTGCATGCAAATACCACCAGAACCTTTCTTCTTATTCTCTTCTCCTGTGAACAGCAACAAGCACCCTTCTTTGCTCCTTCAGTCCTACCCCTCACTGACCTGCTTAGAGCCTGCAGGTCTTTTTAAATGAGCCTGCTGGGCTCTAATTGGCTGATCCTCTTCAGGCTTTTTAGGTAGGCCTAGAGAATGTACCATCACCGCTCCTTTCCTGCGGCAGGGTATGGTACAACAATAAAGGCTCCAGCAGGGGACCTCAAAGGGCATGGTATTCTTTGTTCTCCAACCATCAGGCCTAGAACCTCCCTATATTTTTTCAGCCTCAACAGAGATTCTCATATAATCACGTTTCTCCAAGAGCTAGGATTTTAAAGAAAACACCAAATATCAGGAAACTTGTGATAAAGCTTCCAGGACTTGGCAACACTGTCCCCTACTAATTCATACTGTGAAGGCATATTGTGACACCACATAATCCATATTATGAACAATGCCAAATGCTCTAGGGGTATGATCATTTAAGAAATTTAATATACTAAGAATTGTATCATTATAGTCAAATATTTTATAATACAATACAATTCCTTTTATGCCCACAGCATTTATATATTTATTTATTTATAAAGACACAGCTAAATACACTTGCTACACATGGCAAGATTTAACCAGGAATTTTTATAAGTCATTAATTAGTAAAACAAACAAGTAGTCATGTGGCACTTTTAAAGACTAACAAATTTATTTATCACATGAGTTTTCGTGGGAGAAAATCCCACTTCGTCAGACTACTCCAAGAAGTAATTTTCTTTCTCATAAAAGTAGTTGAAAAGAGATATCAATTTGTGCCTGGCACATTGTAAGGGAGCACGGTATAAGCGGTCTTGCGTAGCAATCACAGCTGGGCAGAGGTCCACATCAAGACTGGTAGTAGTGAGCAGGGGTCAATAAGCAAGACTCAGGGTCAAAGTCAGGCTGTAATTGGAGAAAAAGATAATATCAGGCTGGAGTCAGGCATCAAGAGGCTGGAGATCAGGAGACAATGTGAGATCTAAAGTCATAGCGAGGGTTAAATAGGACACTTGGCCAGTCAGAGAACTACAGAATACCATCACTCTGCGGGTTACTTCTCGTAACACCTACGCTCCACAGTGCCTCCTGGCTAGAGTTTTGTGTGGGCTCCTGGTAGCACTGTAGGAACATCAGGTATACCAGAGTCTGCAACTCTAGATTATGGTCCTTAGATCCTTACATCACCCTTCCAGATCTGGTTCATCTAAGTGGAATGGACATGGACAGTAGGTTCCCAGGAGCATTCTTCAGTAACACAGCCTTCCCAAACAGTTAAGTAGTACAATATACCTCTCTGCCATTTAGAGTCAAGGACAGCATGAGCTGTATATTCCTCATGCCTTTGGAATGGGATTGCTGTTATAACTAATTAGGAAAGGGGTCCTCTGTGCAAGTCTTCAGAAGGGATACTTGAAAAATGGGAAGTACCTTAAGAGATAGAAGGAGCTGCAATTTGAAGGTAACAGGGCTGATTTGATGACAAATCTAGAAGGGTCGGAGGAACTGATGGTTTAGCTTCCAGGACAGACTGTGTATATAGAGGTGTTTTGTTGTAAGCCAGATCTTGTGATCCATCACGACAGCTGGGCATTCCTGGCATCAATGGTCTGAGTGCCAGCAGAAGTCTCTTGTTATGTCTTTGAGATGATCTTTAAGCTCCTCCTATACATAGAAAATTTGGATCCAGTTGGGAGCTTCTGGGGTTGGGGAGGCTGCTGGCAAGGCTAGGTGGAAGCAAGGGTGGAATCTGTAATTGGCATAGAAGGGACTTTTCTGGTATTGTTGAACTCAATGTGAAGAAGGAAGGAGAACCAGTTGTCTTGATGGTAGTTGATAAAGCATCTTAGGCATTGAGCTAATACTTGGCTGACTCTCTCTGTCCAACTCTCTGTCGGGAGAGGTACACAGAGAAGGCTGCTTTGAATCCAGGTGGCCAGTTGCCCAGTTATTATAAAATATAAATTCTCTACAGTTTCCTCCCTCTTCCATGCCTGGATATTAAATTGTATTATGTTATGGTCACTATTACCTAGCAGTTCAGATATATTCACCTCTTGGACCAGATCCTGTGTTCCACTTAGGACTAAATCAAGAATCACCTCTCTGCTTGTGGGTTCCAGGACTAAAAACAGTAATTTAGGGTATCAAGAAACATTTTATCTGCATCTTATCCTGTGGTGATATTTACTCAGTTAACATGGAGATAATTGAAATCCCCCACTATGGTTGAGTTTTTTATTTTTATAGCCTCTCTAATCTTCCTGAGCAATTCATAATCACTATTGCCATCATGGTCAGGTGATCAGTAGTCTATCCCTTCTTCTGTATTCTTATTATGAAAACATGGATTTACTATCCATAGGAGTCTATTGTATAGTTTGTTTTATTGGAGACTTTTACTTCATATGACTCTATGGTTTCTTTCACATATTGTTCCGCTTCCCCACCTGTACAACCTATTCTCTCCTTCTGACATATTTTGTACCCTGGTATTACTGTCTCCTATTACTTACCCTCATTCCAGCAAGTGTCTCTGATGCTTTTTATATCAATATCCTTGTTTAATACAAGGCACTCAAGTTCACCTAACTTAGTATTTAGACTTCTAGTATTTGTATATATGCACTTTTAATCTGCTATTTGATGTGATTGAATGAGATTTTTTCATTTGACTGTTTCTCATCAGATCCTACCCATATTTTATCATCTTCCATCTTCTCCTCCTTACTAGGATATAGAAACCCTACATTAATAGATCCTTTCTTAAGGGATGGCTCTGTCCAAACCACATGCTCCTACATACCTAACAACTTTCCCCCAGCACTTGTTTAAAAACTGTTCTTAAGATGTTTTTAATTGTATGTGCCAACAACTCATTTCCATTTTGGTTCCATTCTTCCTGTATAGGGTCCCCCTTTCTGAAAAGGTCCCCCAGTTCCTAATATAACTAAACCACTCATCAATGCACCATCATCTCATCCATGCATTGATACCCTGCAGATCCTGGTTCAGTACACCCAATTGTCTGCCCAAAGGGACAAAAGCATGGCCTAGATAGTGGTTCCCAACCTTTCTCTTTATGTGGACCACTAAATCTTCATCGAAAGCTTTTGTGGACCATCACATAAGCAAGCCGTTTTATACTTTTTTAACATAGCCTATGGCTGATGGGAGTCAAACTTGTATATCAAGGAGTATTAAAAATGCAGCTATTTCTAGTAATTTATTATGCTCACTCACAAATATATTGCACTCATCACAGTACATTTACCTGCAGTAATTATCCTCTCCCTCCTCCCAGACCACCTGCAGTACTGTCACGGACCACCAGTGGTTCGTGGACCACAGGTTGGGACCACTGGCCTAGAGTACAGAAAAATCCATAAGCTTTTGATTAATAAAACACAGATGGAGGTTTGAATACCCCTTATTCATTAAAAAATTCCCCCTGATTTAAAAATGCTGTTGACTTTAATGGGACATTCCTTTCTGTGAGCCGCATAGTATCAAATTGGAGAGGAAAACCTTCTGAAGATACAGCAGTCTATTCTGCCAGGGTTTACCTTGTCTTCTTTACAATAATGATAATAATGGCATTGGAAATCAAATACAGCAAACTGCTGGGGTTATTCAGGTTGAACACTATAGCACTACTGTCAAGGTCCAAAGAGGTAGCAATGTCAGTCTAGTTCAGCAAAACAAACCAGGGGTCTTGTGGCACTTTTAAAGATTAACAAATTTATTGATTACGAGCTTTTGTGGGAGAAAATCCCACTTTGTAGATGCTGGAAGATGGGAACTTATCTTCAAGCATCTGATGAAGTAGGATTTTCTCCCACGAAAGCTTATGCAGTAAATAAATTTTAGTCTTTAGAAGTGCCACAAGACTCCTTGTTTGTTTCACTACAGCATTGTTATGCTTTACCACAAATCCAAAATAAATGAGCAGTAGACTTCAGCATCAATAAATAGCATGAATATTTTATGATGCATCATTTCTGACTTCAACTTTATTTTTTATCCATCACCAAGGATGGGTTATATGAAACTGAATCTCCCCAGTGAATTCGTCAATATTATGTTTTCTGTATGGTTACTCTGTTCCCCACTCGTTTATGATTGCAGAGAGAATATTATGTTCAATATTTGCATTTCATTGTTCTGTATATCAGGGTGAGGTAGAAATACATTGCAACAGTACTAAATGTGTTCAGTGAAAAATAAGAAGTTACATCATGGTGCATCTCAGATGGCCTTGACTCTTCATGAGAGGAGGAAATAACCCAATTTTATGAGGCACCTCTCTCTCCTCCTAGCCAGACACTTCCCCCCATCCTCAGCTCATGCCAGGAATCTCAATGGGTTTGGAAGCAGATGCTCACCTCATCTCTTCAGCAGAGAAAAGGGCAGTAAGAAGCTGGAATCAGGAGCAACAAGGAAGATAGGATGGGAATAGATAAAATTTGGGGTCATTTATAAATCTATAATAATCAAACAGTAATATGTTTTGCACTTACATAATGCTGTTTAACCAGGGAGCTCAAAATGATGTATGAACAATATTCCATTCACAAAGGCTTACCATTCTTTTGTCAGGGTAAATAAGTATCATTTCTTATGGACACGTTTCCAATAGAAAAACCTACAGAGGGGTAAATCACTTCCCAAGGCTATACAGTGAGTCAATGGCAAAGTTGGAAGAACCACCCAGGAGTGCCATCTCCTAGGCATTTGCTCTAACAACAACACAATGTTTTAATGACAAAAGATGCTGAGGGAGGCAATGCCTCCAAGTGGTGAAAAAATTCAGACCAGTGTTCTATTATATAAGGAGCTGGTGAGGCCTCATATGGAATAGTGTGTGCAATTCTGGTCCCCCATATTTAAGAAAGATGAATTCAAACTAGAACAGATGCAGAGAAGGGATACAAGGATGATCTGCGGAATGGAGAACCTGCTTTATGAAAGGAGACTTTAAGAACTTGGCTTGGTTAGCCTAACCAAAAGAAGGTTGAGGGGAGATATGATTTCTCCCTGTAAATAAATAAGATGGATAAATATCAGGGAGGGAGAGTAATTATTTGAGTACGATGCTAATGCGGACACAAGAATAAATCGATACAAACTGTCCATCAAAAAATTTAGGCTTGAAATAAGATGAAGGTTTCTAACCATCAGAAGAGTAAAGTTCTGGAATAGCCATCCAAAGTGAGCTATGAAGGGCAAAAAACCTAGCTGGCTTAAAAACTGAGCTTGATAAATTTATGTAGAGGATGGTATGATGGGATGGCCTCCTTCGGCAATTGACCCATTTTTGACTACTTATGGTGGATATGCCAGTTACCTGAGAAGGGGTGTTAGATGGAGTGGGTTCTGATGAAGTGGGTTATTACGGAGAATTCTTTCTTGGGTGTCTGGCTGGTGAGTCTTGCCCACATGCTCAGGGTTTAACTGATCACCATATTTGGGGTAAGGAAAGAATTTTTCCCCAGGGAAGATTGGCAAGGGGTCTGAGGGTTTTTTGCCTTCCTCTGTAGCACTGGGCATTGCTCACTTGCTAGTGGATTCTCTGTACTTTAAAGTCTTTAAATCATGATTTGAGGACTTGAATAACTTAGTCACAGATTAGAGGTTTATTACAGGAGAGGGTGGGTGAGGTTCCGTGGCCTGCACTGTGCAGGAGGTCAGTCTAGATCAGGGGTTGGCAACCCCCGGCATGCGGGACACAGCTGGCACGTGGGCCGAGCCTGAGTGGCACGCGGAGCCACTCAGGCTCCCCCACTGGCTCCGCAAACTGCGTGACCAGCAGCTGCAGCGTGCAGCTGAGGGTCCCTGGTGGCCCCACCCCTTTGCTGGATGGCAGGAGGAGAAGGGAGCGGAGCGGAGCGGAGCGGAGCGGGTCATGTTACCCCGGCCCTCCCAGAGCTGCGCTGCTGCCAGCAGGGCAGAGCCAGCCCCAGCCATGGCCAGAAAGAGAGTGGGTGCCTGGTCTGGTCCTGCCCCATTTTGGCTCCGCCCCCAGCACCTGCTGAGGGGGCGGTGGGCGGGGCTGGCACAGGGGCCGGCAAACGTTGCCTACCCCTGGTCTAGATGATCGTATTGGTACCTTCTGGCCTTAGAGTCTATGAGTCTGTGAATCATTCCTGGCTCTTTCACTGGCCTTGGACAAGTCACTTCAACTTTCTGTCATTAAGTTTCCCAAGCCATAAAAAGGGGCTCATGACACTTACTGCCTTTATAAATCACTTTCAAATCTACCATTCAAGTCGCCATATAAGAGCTAGGTGTTATTACTTCTATGCATTGTTGGTTCTGATACTGCCATCACCACCGTAGTATCTGAGCACCTTCCAGTAAAGTGACATGATTAAACTCTGCCATGGGAAGTTGGTTTGCGTCAACATATTCTATATTGTAACAAATCTGTAGCTGTATAGCACTTCATGGTTGTTTCTGAGTTGCTCACCACAATCATTTGGAACAGCTGAGATAGAACTGAGGTCCCCTTGCTCCTAAAATATAGGCCCTTTCCTTTCAAGGAAATTCTCATTTTTTGCTCTAGAACAGGGGTCAGCAACCCAAAAGATAAGAAGAGCCATTTTTAAAAATTCCCTGAATAACCAAGTGTGTTGAGAGCCGCAATGGGTGTAGACTCCTGGTGCGGGGAGCTGGGCCAGTGCGCCTGGCGGGATGGGGGGGAAAGGAGTCCAGAATCAGGAGCGGGCCCCCCCGCAGGGTCCCCAGTGGTGGGGGGGCCTGGAGCCGCAAGGGGGCAGCCAAAGAGCCATGTGTGGCTCCGGAGCCGCAGGTTGCAGACCCCTGCTTTAGAAGAACTGTGAAGTTCAACATGTATCCCTAGGTCAGTTCATTTAACTATTATTTCTTAAATAAAAGGCATAAGAAGCAAACTTTTTGTTTAAGATAATTAATACACTTGGCAAATTGCTATTAAATCATTTGTAAATGTGTCACAACTTATTTATAAATTAAATGGCAAAAAAACTTCATTAAGGAGAGTTAGTATTGCCCAGTGGTAGCTCATGCCTTTCCAGAACGTTGAGTTTTGCAAAACTGAAACAACTAAAAACCAGGAAGGCCACCCCTGACTCTGCTTCCCCTGCGCTGGCATAAGCCTCTTACACGCACCCAAACTTTCAGTATTTTAGATGTAGCTGCATGGAATGGTGGAGGCAGTAATTTGGGCAAGTTGGCAGAGGTTTGTCATCTGAGGAGATCAGAGGATTCATTTGAGGAGTTTCACAGAGCTGTGATTGTGACATGAGGAAATCTGGGCTTGAGCCCCTTCTCCCTCTCCCCCCACGAGGTATCAAAGGCAAGAGATGAATATGTACTTTTCAGTTCCAGTTTCCATCACTTCAATATAGAATTGTACAAGTTGTCAGTAGCAGAACACTGCCATTTGCCATTGATGTCCGTAATGAGGAAGGAAAGAAGAACAGTCTGCGGATTTAATGATGGCTAGGGGAAAGTATAAGTCAGGGTGGCATTCTGTGTGCAAATGTAAAGAATTTGCAAAAGAGCATGAAGTGGTTATTAAATTTTATGAGTGTGGTATTCTTTGAGGGTGCAAGCTTAGTGTTTAATGTAGGGGAGTGCACGTAAAGCCTATCCATTACAGTGAAAAAGCACATGTATGTGTGTAATGGGTGTTTTGTGGCATCACTCAAAGGCTATGTCTACACTAGAAAAGTTAAGTCGACTTAAAGTGGACTAAGTTGACTTAGCTTTAATTTGACGTAGTCCACTTTGTTAAGTCGATCTAACCACCCTTAAGTCGACTTAATAAAGTCAACTTAAGGGTTACTCCATGTTCACACTGTCCTTAGGTCAATTTAAGGAGTTGACTTAACGGTTAAGTCGACTTAATGAGTGGTAGTAACAAAGTCGACTGAGCCTAGCCACGTGGCCAGGAGGGTCTAGGCTGACTGAACACCACCAACAGCCAGTCTTGTGGGTAAGAATGTGGGTGCGAATGTCTTGTAAATACAAAAGTCATCCTATCACACCCATGAGCAGGTCTTAAATTCTCAAAAATGTGCCAGGTCTGTTATTATTCAGTGATGAATATTCATTGGTTTGTTCCAAAATAATGAGTTGTTTCAAATATTTACCATTTTACAGATCCTGTTGTTAGCAACCAACCTGCCTCTGTCCCATGACTTATCTCCAAGTGTTACTTTTCCTGTTTTGACTACATCGGCCACCATATGCAACCCAGTCTTCTTTAAGCCTTGTCTCTGAAACAGCTGTAGCTCCAATACAGCAGATCCCTTTTCTTAAGGGATATGGATTCTTCTTAAACCATATGCTCGATCTGCAATAGATTCTGAAATATGAAAATCTTCACTACTGCACTCTGGGAGGGATTCTTCCCTCACCTGACAGTCACACACCACTTCAGTTCTACTTGAGCTTGAGGATTTAAGTAGTGCATAGGTATCTGATGCTCTTCAGGGTCTTGATTTACATAGTCTACCCTCAACAGCCACGCTTGCAACTCACCAGGATAAAAGGACTGAATTTATTTTCCATTAGCCTTCAAGTAATTAAAAAAAAA
>VOCT01097436.1:0-14129 GCA_007922175.1 Pelusios castaneus | reverse complement strand
TTTCATCCACGAACTTACTGATTGTGCAATGATTGCAATCTATTCCATCATCCAGATCATTAATGAAGATGTTTAACAGAACTAGCCCCAGGACCAACCCCTGGAGCACTCCACCTGTTACTGGAGCCACCAGCCAGACACTGAGCCATTGATCCTTACCCAGTAAGCCTGATGATCTAGCCAGTTTTCTATCCACCTAACGGGCCATTCATCCAACCCATACTTTCTGAACTTGCTGACAAGAATGATGTGGGAAACCATATCAAAAGCATTGCTAAAATTTAGGTATATCACATTGACGGCTATTCCTGCATCCACAGATCCAGTCATCTCATCATAGAAGGCAATCAGGTTGGTCAGGCATGATTTGCCCTTGGTGAATCCATGCCAATTGTTCCTGATCACTCTATTTTCCTCCAAGTGTTTCAGAATGGATTCTTTGAGGACTTGCTTCATGATTTTTCCAGAGATTGAGGTGAGGCTGATTGGTCTGTAGTTCCCCGGATCCTCCCTTTTTCCTTTCTTGAAGATACATACTATATTTGCCTTTTTCCAATCATCTGGGACCTCCCCCTTTCACCATGAGTTTTCAAAGATAATGGCCAACAGCTCTGCAATTGGCTAACTCCCTCAGCATCCTCAGATGCAGTTCATCTGGCCCCATAGACTTGTGCACTTCCAACTTCTCTAAGTAGTCCCTAACCTGACCTTCCATCACCAGGAGCCATTCTCCTTCTCTCCATTCTGTGTTACTCAGTATAGTAGTCTGGGAGCTGACCTTGCCTGTGAAGACTGAGGTAAAAAAAAACAAAGAGTACTTCAGCCTTTTCTGCATCATCCACCACGAGGATACATGCCCCATTCAGTAATGAGGCATAAAAAAATCAGACTGGGTTACAATGAAAATAAAATATAAAATGTTAACTACTAACTAACTTAACAAGATAGTTAGTTAAAAGCAAAAACGTTTTTCACATTTTTCACATCCAGCATTTCTTCAGGTGTTGCTGCTGCCATCAAACAGATTGGAATGGAGGAGAGAGGTGATTTGGGGTCTCTATTCCTCATTTTTATGTCTTTCTCCTTTTTTAGAATAATCTCCAACTTGCAACAGCAAGTGTGCTTTGGAAGTAAGATCCATGTGTTTATTTGCTAATATGTAAATGTTTATCTCATACCCTTCTTCATGCTAAAGAATGGCTTCTTAATTTGATAATAGTCTACTTGATTATGCTGATACCTATCTGAGGTGCTGACTAACATTTTGTCTCTCAGAAACTGGTTTGGGATGCTTTTGTAACCTTCAAACTCAGAAACGTTATACAGTGGATGCTTAAAACATTACATACAATGCTGCCACACATATTTTAACAAAACAATAATGTTCAGTGGCTTATGAGTTTTCAAAGTATACAAGTGATACCTTGTATGAATTTATCATAGTGTTGTAAAAGTGAGGAGCATGAGGTACAGTCTACAAGTACATGTTACTAACACAACAAGTTGCCCTCCTGGTTTTGACCAGCCACACAGAACTGTGGACCACATTGAACTGAATCTGAACAAAAAGATGTGACTACTTGGTACACAAGTGGAAAACCAGACTCTCTTTCATGCAACTGTGATGAGAAGAGCCAAGTCATCCAAGACTTCATAACACAATGCCCCAAATATGGATTCAAAAGTGAATTGGATGATAGCTACAACCTCACAGAGGAGGCTTTGAAATTGGTTATGGATCTACAACTGAATCTATAGAATATTGCTAACTAATTTGAACTAATTTTATTTAGTTTGAATTAGCGATCCCCATTCATTTCAATAGCTGGTTAGTTCGAACTAAGAAATTAATTTGAATTAATATGGCCACATTGGCTAATTCAAACTAGTTAGTTCAAATTAAAGATTTACTTCTAAAGCCCTATTCAAACTTATTAGTTCAAATTAAGGAAGCCTTTAATTCAAGCTAACTAAAGCCTAGTGTAGCCATGGCTTTAGTTAGTTCGAATTAAGCCTACTTAATTCAAACTAACTTGCCAGTGTAGACATAGCCCATGTGTTTGCTTTAATAGTATTATCTAGATTTCAGGTCATAGTATATCATTCACCATCTCCTGATTTAATGGCAACCCTGTACCCTTCAATAGGTGTAAAGCGCATATCAGAATTTATTGGCATGATGTTACATGTATCGATTGTGTATTTTGTTTTCAAATCCATTCACAGATGAGAATTGCATGCTATGAGATTCAGCTAACCAAAACAAGCAACTTAACTTTGAGGAGCTGCTGAAGGTAAGTGCCAATACAGAATGCACAGGAATGAGGAGGTGAAGAAAAGGAGAGGAAGGAAGATAGAATAAAAAGATCAAAAGGAGAAAATTTTCTCAGGGCATGTCTTTATTATCACATTAAGTTGAACTAAGTTGTGCTAGTGAAGTTACATAAGTCATGTAACTTGCGTCAACATACCTTAGATTGACTTGCAGTGATATCCACACTATGCTATGTTGACGAGAGATATTGCTTCTGCTGACTCTCATTGAGATACATTATAGACATCAACAGAAGAGAGTTTTTCCATCAACTTAGCCCATCTTCACCAGACTTGCTAAATTGATGCAGCTGCATCAATGGCAGCAGCACCAAATTAGTTCAGTAATTAAGATTTGCCCTCACACATGTTATGAGAAGAATTGTAAGTAGTACCTTTCATTGGATGTGGAACAGGTGGTGCTGTGGTACATGAAGGCACAGCTTCCCTGAGCTCCTGCGTTGTCCTGCACCAATCAGCTCCATCCATCACAAAGATCACTACTTTTAAAATAAAACAGCCTAAATGCCATCAGGCACACATAAAGACTCTGTAAGCTGTCTGGGCAGCAAATGATTGAAAAAGATTTTGATATCTCCATCCCAGATAAAATGCCCACAGAGCAGGGTGGAGCTCTTATGGCCTGATTGAAAAAGACTGCCAGTGACATAACAGCAATTAAGTCCACCAAATCCAGAATGTAAGCAGCACTTGCATCTATTTTCTCTTCCCTACTAAATCTGACTGGATGTGTAACAGAGGCTGAGGGCTGCATATCTGCCACTGAAGATTAAATCCAAAGTTTGCATACTCAAATTCAGCATAATATCAATGTGATCAGTTGCCTGAAAGCAAAAAATAAAAATCTTGAAGGGAGATCATGGCATAACAACATGAGAATTTTGGGCTGAACTTTCTGTATTTCCTGGGTGATAGTGATCTTTCCTTGATTCCCCCAGGAATAATCCATTGTGCGCCACCTTCCAATACATATCTTATTACCCTTTGAGGTCTTTCTGGTGGGTAAAATGCCTGGCTTCAGAAATATCCACCAGCAGAAGTTGCTGCCTCAGGAGGATCCTGGGGACTTTAATTTTCAGCTATTCCATCAAGAAGCTGTCAGAAAATACAGTGCCTTCTGGATGTAATTTGTGGCAGGAATTATGTGAGATCTCCCCTGGTACTAGACTGAACTCTGACTAAATCCTACAGTAGACATTTCAATGGAGGAAAAGAACTTCTGGGCTGTGACATTATTCTTCACTGATGCTAGGCCCACCTGCCTATTTTCTGGCTAATACAGCACCCAACTCTGATGCTGGACTGGATGAATGGATCCCTTGAATGGAAGATGTAAGATTTTGCTGAACTGGTGCCCCATAGTCATGTAGAGCACCTGTTCTCAACCAGGGGTCTGTGATCCCCATGGAGATTCAGGAGCTGGTTTCTGGGAGCTGTGGAGCCCCATGGATGAAGCCCAGCTCCCTGAGCTCCTTTGAGCTCATGGTTCTGAAACTAGAAGAAGAGCAATAGGGAGCCCTGGTACACTCCAAGCTAAAGTCCAAGCCCTGGTGCCTCCACAGGCTGAAGCTGAGGGCCCAAGCCATACTACTTAAAGCACCATTGCCCCATAGGGCAGAACCCCCAAGCTGGCTGAAGCCCTGAGCCTCGCTCGCCTCCCAGACCTTAGAGTCTTTATAGTATGCAGAGGAGGAAGGGGAGAATCAGAAAGAAAAATGTTGAGAAGCTGTGATGTAGAGTACATTCAGACTACATAAGCCTGAATGACCGCTGTGATCTACGTGGTGTTCAAATGTGTCCATTTTACCTTCCCTTAATCCTGTCCCATTCCCTCCTTCTCTTTTTTCCCTTTCTTCTTTCCCTACTAAGAAGAGGTTGAGTCGGGAATCATGGGGCAGTGCTGATAGGATATTGGAGCTTAATGAAATATGTATGATTCGCTAATAGGTGCCTTGAGGGTTTAGATGGCCTAGTGGTTAGCATCCTCTAGTGCCACCTCCCAGTGGGTAGGTTTTTCACTGATAGTCCTCCTTTAATCAGAAGTGAAGTGAAGGGGGAAGGTGGTTTGAGTCCTTCCTCAAGGGCAGTGATAGGGGAACCTAGTCTCACCCACTTCTCTAGGCTCTGGGTCAGGGCCCTAGAAGCGTAAACAGTAACTGGCCTCTGAAAATTCCCTTTGAATTACTCTCCCTGGGTAGCTTCTTACCTCTGCTTTTCTTTCTCAGCTTTTGATCCAAGATAAGATGAAAAGAAAAGGAAATCCCAATCATCAACCCCAATTGGACTCAGCAGATGGTCCACTTTCCTCAGGGAGACTTCTTTGTCCACTTCCCCAGCCTCCCCTTCTGAGCTTAGCTGCTTCCTTTTCAACCCTTTCCCCAGTTAGAGCATGCTCTGCAGGGATGTAGTGTCTTTTAACTCTCTCTGCTCAAGTGTGGGCTTTGTACATCCCACCACAGATATAAAAACTGAATTTAAAGAAATCCAAATGGACTCATGTTAGGGTCATTATACTATTTAGATATTGACATATTTGCAGAATCTAATTCTTGTTTCTTGTTTGATCATTTGGTCTTTGGGGACTTCAGAATATGGCCCGCTATGTATATCTATTGAACCCTCTCTGTTAATAGATTCCGCTTTTAAATTGTTGCTTAACCTCAAATGCCTGGGCCAATACTGCTCATACTTGAAATTCTGATATACCAGTGGGCTGACCAATGGAAGTATTGGATTACTTACCTTCCAGTACCCTGCCCGCAGGACTCAGATTTGAATATCATTTCTGAATCTGGGGGATATTTTTTAGAGGGGAGGTTATTTCCTTTCTTATGTTAACCATGGAGAGAGAATATTGTTATATGAATCAGGATGATGGTGAGGTACTCATCCTGAAGGTAGAGATCAGCCTGACTAACTTTCCTGAAGTACTGTATTCATTATAAGTTGTTTGCTATTATTTAGTTTGTTGAATTTTATTATTTCCTTTCTCAAGACTTGTATGCTTAATATATGCTTCCTTTTTTCTTTTTCTTCCTATTTTTATCCTTTTATCCCTGTTTTCTGATCCAGATCCCATTTTTCCACTGGAAAGGAATGTCCTGGCCATGAACTATTGAAGCTCTAGAATCATGATGAGGAATCTTGATAATTCACCTAAATCCATAGCTCCTTCGCCTTTAAGGTGCTGTGTGGGGAGGACTGGAAAATGTTACACTCTACTTCTTGCTTGTTGCCAGTTAACTTTATTAAACTTTCTTGTGTGTGGTCTGTTTTTTCGCTAGTAACCAGTGCTCCAAATAATCAGGCGTGTCTCTTAGAACATAAAAGGATTAAGTAATCCAATTAAAATGGAAAAAATTATTCAGTGATGAAAAGAGATAAGATTGTATGTTCCAGGAGGTATATGTGACAGAGGCTGGGGCTGCTAAACCACAGACAGGATTGAGGTGTGTAGCCCCTCACTGAAATTCAAAGACAAGGAACATAATGATCTTATCACACAAAAGCTTAATAGGAGAATTATGGATACTAGGACAGATAAGGATGGTAGATATGTTATCACCAAGACTGAAGCTGAAAATTTAATTGTGTTACTAAAATCTGTGCCCCTAATTGTGACAATCCTGATTTTTTTCGTGCCATTTTTGCTGAAGTTAATGAAGTAAATGATCCTGTTTTGGACAGGTGAGCATCTTACTCCCGTATGAATTCCACCACAGGACATGTGCTCCAGCCTTACAGGGAGATTTGAGTCTGTATGGTATCTGGAGATTTTGTAGTCTCAGAACCAGGGGCTAAACTCTCTTTTCTACAGTATAATTCACATAATGTCATTAAGATTGCATTTTAGCAAACTATGATTTAACTGAAAATGTAGTATATTGTCACATAGGTTGAAATATTGCCACATCATATCAAGCTGATATCTTTGGTCCTTGTTGGCCATACCATGCCTGTCTGCACTTGGCAATTTAATATAACTTTACTCTCTGCTTCTGCTTGTATAACATATATACAACAGTGGAGTTTTTATGAAACTAATACACCAACAGTCTTGTCTTCCGTAGTTCTGTGTGGGTGTGTCTACACTAGTAAATTAAGTCGATTTAAGCAGGCTTAAGTTGACTTAATTTACTCTGCGTCTACACTAGAGTTTCCTTAAGTTGATTTAAATTGCTGCTTAAGTTGATTTAAGGAAAAAATAAGTCGACTTATTAAGACCTGCTTTTACTTCGACTTACTGCTTAAGTCAACTTTATTAAGTCAACTTAAGCCAGTGTAGATGCAAAGTAGCCCTAAGTCAACTTAAAGGGTCCCCAGGGCTCCCCCACTGACCTCCCTGCCAGGGTGCCTGGCACAGCCAGAGCCTGGCATGCCCACCCACAGGGCAGAACACAGCCCTGCCCACCCCACTCCTATACCGTGCCCCTGTCCCTGTCCTGCTCAGCCCCCATGTACAATGGGGAAGATGCTGAGCTCCCTGGCACTTTTGGAGGGGTGCCTGGGGAAGGAGGGCACCCGAGAGGTGCCCCCCTTCCCAACATGCACCACTCCCAGGTCCATCTAGCCCCTATAGGTTGACTTAGGCATCCAGTGTGGACAATCTAAGTTGATTTGGCAAGGTCGACTTTAAGTTGACCTAAATTTACAGTGTAGATATGCTAAGTCGACTTATTTGAACAAGTGTAGACATAGCCTGTAAAACCACCAAGACATTTATTTATGGACATATTGTTGAAGATGCATCCTTTAAAAAGTGCAAAATTAAACTCCCTACTACACAGACACAGCACTGTGTTTTACCATATGTATCCCATCATCTCAGCAACACTCCAACTTGTGGAAACCTTGGTTCTCTAGAGTAGCAAGTGACATATATTGCTTAGATGGAAGAGCAGCCTGACTTCGGGGAAGTTTGCCACAGCAGCTTAGCTGATTTAGAAGCTAATGAGAGGCTAACATTTCAGAGAAGAGGGACCCCAGACAAATTTCAAAAGATTTGTTTTACATAAGAGCATAAGAATAGCCTTACTGAGTCAGACCAATGGTGCATCTAGGCCACTAATCTGTTTTACAACCTCTGTCTCAGAAGTAATGAGAAAAACAGATAATTGTCAAGTGAACCATACCGTCACCCATTTCCAGATTCTGACCAATGGCAATCCCTGCCATCTGGCTAATAGCCACTGATGGATTTATCTTCCATGAATGTAACTAGGTTTTGTTTTTTTTTGAGCCCTCATAGGCTATGTCTATTCTTACTAAAGTTAGTTCAAATTAGTTAATTAAGTTAATTCGAACTAGAAAAATTTAATTCGAACTAAGTTAGTTCGAATTGGCGAATTGCATTGAGTTCAATGGGCTGGTTAGTTCGAAATAAGCAACTAGTTCAAACTAACTTGGCCACATTGGTTAATTTGAACTAACTAACTAGTTCGAATTAACCCTTAGTTCGAATAGCATATTCAAATGTATTAGTTCGAATTAAGGAAGCCCTTAATTCGAACTAATTAAAGCCTAGTGTAACCATGGCTTTAGTTAGTTCGAATTAAGCTTCCTTAATTCGAACTAACTTGCCAGTGTAGACATAGCCATATAGACTTGGCCTTCATCTTCTGACAAGGAGAGCCAGAGGTTGACTATGTGTTGTGTAAAGAAATTTCCTTTTGTTTGTTTTAAACCTGCTGCTTATTAATTTCATTTGGAGATCCCCATTTCTTGTATTATGAGGAGTAAATAACACTTTATAACTTACTTTCTCCACATCACTCATGATTTTCTAGACCTCTATCATATCTCCCCTTAGTTGTCTCTTTTTGCACACTTTTTGCACAGTTTTTTAAATCTCTCCTCACAGGGAAGCTTTTCCATAACCCTCAGTTAGCTGCATTTTGATGTACCTTTTCCAATTCTGATATATCTTTTTTTGACATGAGGTGACTAGATTTACACACAGTATTCAAGATGTGAGCATATTGTGGATTTATAAAGAGGCAAAATAATATTTTCTCTATTATCTATCCTTTTCCTAATGATATCTAACATTCTGTTTGCTTTTTTAACTGCTGTTGCTCATTGAGTAGATGTGTTCAAGAATTCTTTACAATGACTTTAAGATCTCTTTCTTGACTTGAAACTGTTAATTTAGATATCATAATTTTATGTGTGTCTTTGGGACTATGTTTGCCAATGTATATTATTTTGCATTTATCAATATTGAATTTCATTTGCCATTTTCTTGCCCTGTCAGCCACTTTTGCAAGATCCCTTTGCAACTGTTTGCAGTCTGCTTTGGACTTAATTGTCTTGAATATAATTATTTTGAGGTTTTGAGTAGTTTTATATCATTTGCAAATTTTGCAACATCATTATTTTATTTTTTAGGACTCGTTGATTGATTTGAACAGGTGAAAGCTGAGATGTCTCTTTTCCTTTCCTTTCCTTGTTTAATATTTTTGCTCCCCTTATTTTTTGGGAAATAATAATAATAATAATACAGACTAGTTGTTTTCTGCAGGTTCTCCTTGGTGCTCCTTGGAATCCTACAATTTCCATTGTGTTGGTATCTATTTTTTATGAAAGAACTTGGGCAGGAAATACAAATGGCCAGACCTCAGCTGGTATACATAGGCATAGTTCCCCTGAAGTCAATTAAACTATGCCAGTTTACACCAGGTGAGGCTTTGGCTCTTTATTTTTACTGATAAAGCATAAGATATGGATTGGATAATATCACATTACATATTACTGAGAACTGAAATGAAGCTTTGAAAATTGAACTATTGATCATGGGACTACTATATATGAAAGCCAGTTAACATTCCTTTAGGAAGCAAGGGACCTGCGCTATTTGACATCTCTACTCCAGAATATACTACTCTAATATCATCCACTTAAAACCCCCAGCAATCCCAACATTTTTATTTATTGCACTTGTATTAGCAAGATTTTACAACCTACTAAAGTATAGCTTCCCAGAAAGCGATCAATACATTTGCTCAGCAGAAATGCAGATGGAGTTACCTTTTGCAGTAGGTTTTATTATATATTTTTAAATATGTTTAAAAGGATGTAAGTGTCTTTCTAAAGTCTGATCTCATAGTGGCAGATGACAACATGGAGCAGGGCTTTCACCAGGATTTCTGTTGACATAAACCAGTGCTGACCCTTGGCACAGGATCTTTGGGGGCAGTCAGCCAGGAGGTCATTTATGGCAACATACAGTGGACAGAGTCTACTTTCAGTGAAACTGCTACAGCAATCAATGCAGCTTCAGAAATAGGTAGCACTAGCTGATGAAGAAGAATGGATAGGCCAGCCAGGATGTACTGATTCAAATAAGCCAGGCTGCAGCCTCATTCAGCATATCTCTTTTGGGTAACTAAAGGCTGACTTTTACTGACAGAACATCTAAAGGAGGCAATAGAAATGCAAACTGGCACCTACAAAGAGTGAACCTCTCCTGTGATGCAGTGGAAGCTGGCATAGGGAGGGTCAGCTTGCATCTCCTTAAACAATAAGGGTGAGTGTAGCCTGAAGACTAAAAGCATATTTTCAGTGACAAGAGCAATGCAGTGTACTGTGGCTACTATAATATACATGCTTTGAGGAACTATTCCAAGGACGCTTAGAAATTTTATACTGCACATTGATTAATGTCAGTGACATGACTGTCATTTATGCAAAGAAGTGTATCTTTTCTCTTGTTTAATACTATCTTTCATGCAGTTTTGTGCTGGCTGGTGGATACCTTGCTGAATCCAGGCCAAAATTTCCTGGCAGCTTAACCTGAACATTTCTCTCTATAAAGAGTTTTCTAACCTATGTACAGATAACATCATTCAGTTTTGAACAGGACTGGATTCTTCTCTGGAGCAGAGCTATGTCTGGAGGTGACAAATGCTACATCGTTCTAGACTAAGATTCATCTGATTGCTTGTGAGTTGGATACATGCCATTCAAAGTTGATAAAATCAAGTGGAGATAGATTAGTTCCATATCTGTAGCAATTGATATAATTGACCATGAAGTTAATTCAGCTGCAGACTGCAGCAGAGCAGATGGAACCACACTCTGTTAGTTTTCTTCTTTCCTTTTATCAGAGGGTGATTTTGGAATAATTGTTCATCTAGTACCTAACAATCTTCCCCAGGCAAATTTCTGCAGAGCTGCATTCTAACCCCACCTCTTGTGCAATGTGAATGCGACACTGCTCAGGAAGAGCATGACAAGAGATGGACAAATAACTGATTTTTCTATTCTCTGGCAATTTCCAAAAGAAAAAAAAATCTGATTTAGATTGAATTGAATCTAAAAAAAATGGTGAATCAAAAAAGTTAACAAAAATTAGCTTCCTGTTGAATGAAACATTTTGTTGCACGTACTTCTTCACAGGGATGCAAAGGAAATGGAGAAGTAGATTCACAAAACAGCTGGTAATGATTGCTGCTTCCAATTCTTTAACTTTTATCCCAGTGTTTAGGGTTCTCCCCGGGGATGCGGGACCCATTTTTAATTCCCACCTCTACCTACCATGGTACAGGAATATGAACATTGCAAAAAAAAGTTCCCTAGCCATTGATCTATAGAATAGCCTTTTATGTCTTTCTGTTGAAGCTGTTCCACTGGGAATAAATCTTTAGACTTATTGGAACAGAGACAGTAACTTGATTTTTCCAGATGAATGCCCTAACCCAGGGATCCCCAGACTGTGGGTGTGAGGAGGAACATTTGCGGTGGTGCATGGTGGGGTCTGGGTCAGATGGACTGCCAGTGAGCCCTGCTCTGCTCCCAGCCTAACTCTGGCTTCTGCCACATCTCCACTCTGCCTCCTGCTCCATCCCCAGGCCAGCTCCTTCCCCAGCCCCAGTTCATCCCCAGCTCTACTTTCATCCCAAGCTCCCCTGCTGAACCTACTATGCAATAATGGGGGAGGGAAGGAGAAAAATTCCTTTACTGGTAAGGCGGAAATGACAGGAAAAGTTTAAGCACCACTGCAAGCTATAATGTATTCTGAGGTGGGGTTCTCAATCTCTCCCGTTGAAGCTGTTGCACTGTGTGTAAAAGACTTTAATAGTCATTGGGCCAGAGAGAGGAATTGAGAATGACTTTATAATGAAGTGGTTAGAGCCCTCACCTGCAGGGAGACACCTATGTTCTGGTCCATGCTTCACATCAGCAAAAAAAAGGCATTAAACCTTGGTCCAGGTGAGTGCCATAACCCTTGGGCTATGAACTATAAAATGTACAGCTAGATAGCTTACTTCTGCTGCTATTTATAAATGGCACCTATGTCCCCTAAAAAACTCCAGCAATTTTGTGCCAAAGTAACAAATAGCTTCAAGTTGATCAAAACTGCATTTTTTCAACAAATAAACTATTCATGTGAAAAAATTCACTCAGCTTTAATTGTGAAGCATTGTGGGCTGTACTGGCATCAGTATGTATAAGGCAGAGCTCTACATCTTTTTTTCATGCAACCCATCTGCTTCAGTGGCCAGAAGGGCCTTCTTTCATCTGCAGTTAGAAATGTTTATAACCACCTCAAACTTAAATAAAGCCAACAACTTCACAAATATATTTCTGCTTGTTATAGTCTTATCACAGAAGAAAACAAGTCTCCATAATAAGTTGATGTGCATGCTTCCTTAAAAGTTTTGTATTACAGAGCTGATTATCTCAGCATATGCTACAAACCTCCCCCCATTCAAAATTAAAATATCTAACTTGTTAGCACTCCTACTACTTTAGCAAAATAGCAAGTGGCACAGCCTTTTGTTTTTTATTCTGTTTATTGACCATTTTCTTTTTAACTTTTTTTCACATGCCCACTTATTGACATTCTAACTCACATGATTAATGGGCTACTGTTGCTACACAATACAATACCTAGGATTGAATTTGCACTAGAAGGTCTGATTACATCATCCCCAAATTATGGCCTCAAGTGCAGGTTACCAGCAGTTCTGGACAAATAGGGTATAACGCATTCATATTTACTAAATGATACATTTTGCATCTTTTTCTGTCCACAGTTCTCACAATTTTACATGAAAGTACTTGACAGATAATTCCTGAGAATAGTCGGTTGAGGTGTGAGCTGTTCATTATGAGTAGTTTGATATTTGAATTTCAAGCTGTTTGGAATAAACACACAATATTTGATTCAATTAATAGAACTCCTACTTTCAAGTTTATAGTTACTACAAATGTCCTGTTCCTCCCAGCTGAGTGCCTTAAATTTTGGGCTAATAAAGAAATGCATATTTCCTCTGGATGTGTTGTGGACCTAATCCTTTAAAAATGCCTAGAAACACAACATTTTGGGTTGAATTAAATGTCTTTTTTGACTTATTAACATTTTTGATTTGCCAGATTTAGGGTTTTATGGGGATGAGAGAGTCCGGAACTTCCAGCTAACAAAAAAAATTAGTTATTCATCCTGCTCTATTTCCTGCCAGTAACCTTATTTTCTAGAATAAACACAGAAATTTGAATTCTGTTATCCCCATTTATCCCAGTGTTTAAGATGCTTTGCAGTACATGAACATTCAGTTAAAGCACATATAAACCTAGCTTAACCAGCCAGATAAACTGACTTTACGGCTGTTTTGCCTCTCTAGAGCAACCAGAGAATACCACTGGCCCAATACATGGAAAAATGAATTTAGTTTAAAACTTGAATAAATATTTGCAAATGCTTCTTTGCAGTGACCAAGTTTTGACTGAACTGTAAAGATCTGATGCCAGCACACAAAGCTGAATAAGATACTTTCTAACACCTTATTTAATAAGTTACAAGCTGAAGTCAACTGACAGATTTCCTTGCATCTTTAATATTGAAATGTGTCACTTTGGATAGCTGCACTTTTAGCTAGGATGCACTTGTTTTAAAGAACTCATTATTGCCCATTGACAGTTACTACCTACATAAGTCAGTACATTTGTTATGCATGGTAAATGTATTGGTAACTGTTTGCCCATTCCTCCTTCTATACTTTCCAAAAGCCAGTAGTGCCAGGGTTGGCTGTTATGTTAGGTATGGGAAGTATTTTGAATGTATGAAATAGAAATGGATTCTGAAATCCATCTTCACTGTAAACTTGAAACTTCACCAACATTAAGGGTTTGAAAATAAAGAGCAAATCTCAATGTGTAATTTTGAGAATATTTTTTACCAGCTTTTCTTAGTCCTTCATAATAAACTTCATGCTTATAACAGTGTCCTTGAGAGTGATGCTATTTGATCATTCTGGGTATAATGAAGTTCAGGGTACAATGGACTCCTCCCCCCCCTCCTCCAGCCCTCTGAAAACAGTATGAAAATGTGCAACTTCATAAGGAGGTGGGAGTTATGGCCAGAAGTTGGAGTTCTAACACCTGTTTTTTATGGACAGAAATCAGATCTATATACTTCCTTATCAGAGAGCTAGGTTTGTTAATAAGTGATCTGTGATGTTCGATTGCAGTTTTGCTGTGCTGCTTTTGCCTGTGAACACCTGGGATACATGTTACTTTCTAATCAATTTAGAAAGAAATTCAAGTGGAGGAATATGGAGATAGGATTAATGTGAGTGATCTGTTGATTCTGTTCTTAATAATGAAGTACTTAACACACCTATGACATTGCGTAACTAGTAATAGGGGAGAATTATACCACATGCTGTGCATAATGCTTTATTGCTTCAAAGTGCAAGATAGAGAATAATTAACACAGCCCCATGTGGTTGGTTGGTTGGTTGGTTGGATAGATAGATAGATAGATAGATAGATAGATAGATAGATAGATAGAT
>VOCT01097401.1:0-13744 GCA_007922175.1 Pelusios castaneus | reverse complement strand
GACAGTCAGCTGGGGTCCACCTCAGATCCGGGCCTGGTCCCTTGGCTTGTCACTGGGTTCCTCGGCCCTGGTGACAGCGGGGGGGAGGTGCCATCTCAGGTCCTATTCCCTTTCCTCCTGGTGACAGCCCGTGGGCCCCGCTCCTGGTTACAGCCAGCCCCCTGACTAAGATCTGGAGCTTTTCCTCCTGTTTCTCCTTATTTAGGGGTCCCACGGGCCTTGTCCGGAACCTTCTTCCCCAGGCAGCCTCCCCTCCTCATTTTTAAGGATCCTCTTATCTAGCTCTCCCCTTAGTTCCTGTTCAGAAGCAAACAAGGGGTCCTGGTTTCACTAGCCACTGTGCATTGGGTGCAACTTGTTAAATTACTTTTGAACCACTGCTTCCCACTGCCCAAGGATCATATTAACATGAACCTTCTGTGGTGAAGTGAGAAGGGGACTGAGGGGCCTTTGGACAGTCCCTGGACCAAATTAAAACTGGGATTAAGCAAAATCATCCTACTCAGACAGACCTATTGACTTCCCTTATTTTGCTATGTGTGGGTCTTTCAAATGAGACTTGAAAGGCCAGGGTCCTGTCCACACTATATGGAAAATATGTATGTGCTGCTCACATGAGTGTATCATAGTTAGGCTTGGCAGATTTTGACATTTTATAATTTTGGTGGATAATGGTGCTTATTTTAAAGCATTTTTAAATTGTTTTTCCCCACAGTTGTGGGAAATTATGGGGATGGAACAATTTGGGGACATCACAATAATTATTTAATGGAGTAATCATTGAGATATACAATGTTAAAGTTTTAAAATTATTAAATCACAGTGTCAATACCTTATGTCAAAATGTGCAAAGTAAATATCCTTAAAACAAATTCTAAATAATCAATTTTTCTTTCTTTGCCTAGCTGTACATTTCTATCATATCAATTGAAATACTTTTCTGATTAATGTGTATTTGATTAAATTGCTGTTTCCTGACATTTACTAATAAAAATCTAATCCTTCTAAGCCTGTGTTACATTTAGAAATAAAGGGTTTTTTTTAAACAGTAACTTAATTCTGCTACCTTGAATCAGATAAAAAGGGAAACAGCTACTACTAAAAATCTTGTCTCTTATAATTTAAACTAAGCAATAGGTGTTCATTGCTTTCTTTTAATCCTCAATGTGTTGGATCTGTAAAATGTTGCAATAATCCTGTGATGTCAGACATGACTTGAGCAAATTTCTTTTAGAGTAGGTCATCCTTGTTCATGTGATCTTGTGAAAGTTTACACTTAGGGCACAAATAACTCTGTCTTGCTTATCTGTTATATGTATTTAATATTGCAAAACAGGGTGACATTTAAGATCCCTCATTTATATGTCATAAGTATTGAATTGTTTTATATCCAAGAATTACTTTAGTGTAATTAAAGCCACTTGGCATTTGAAGTATTTTTTATTTATTTGGATGGTAAACAGCAACTTTGTGTCAAGTATTGTTAGTTTTTACACTAAAAATACTGCTTGTGCTCGGACAATTGAACATTCCTTAACTAAGCACGTTCAAATATTAAGCTTCTCTTAGTCTGAGATAATAGAGTACTTGACTGGAGACCTGTCTCTGATTCAGTAGCACCTTCTTCTACATGACAGCTGTGTATAATGTAGAATAACTCTGTGTGAATTTAGAGGGAAACTACATTCATACTAGCATTTGCAAAAACTTGCAAATTACCATTTGTTACACAGGCTTGCTATGTAAAAATATCATTATGAGTGTTCTATGTTTGTGTCAGACTCGTATGAAACTGGCTGAGATTGCAAGTTAAAGGGGAGCCTTTTCTAAATACCATCTCAGTCAATGCATCCAGGGATCTAAAAGTCAAGCTGTTTCTCAGTATGACCTCCCTCCAGCCTGACAGTTCACTTTTTACTATGACCCACTGTATCATCTATGGTATCTCTGAACCACTGAAGGTGTAGTTTAAAGTAAAGATTCCCCATTGGGAATTGGCTAACAGCTTGCTAGATACATGAACCAGAACAGAATCCATCTCATTCTCCCAGAGTTGTATTTGTTCTGCTAGTTTACAAGAGTAAAAAAAATACTGATCTTATTTTTTGTAGGTAAAGTAAGCAGTTAGGACTTGGAATACAAACCCAATAGATAAAGTTGAGGAAGAACTATAGTCATATTTCTGGTCACACCAGCACTTTTTCATAAGCTCTGTAAAACAAACGTGACTTCTGTATGTGGCAGTATCACATTTCAGATTTTATTTTGCTGCATTAGACAGTGAAATTGAGTGCAGGCTATCAATCATAGTTCTCAGCTGTCTACCACATGGTTATATACTCTTGTCCCAATTTGTAATATCACTGATCAGTAGCTTTAAAGGAACCTTATCAATCCACTTTTTAATTCTCATATTTATTCCCATCTTCTCCAGTTTGATAAACTTCTACATAAGAAAGTATTAGTTAAATGCTGTACTGAAATCTAGGTAGATTAGATCTACTGCATTCCCTTTGTCCAAAAGAATCAGTTATCACCTCAAAGAAGGAGATCAAGTTGGCCTAACACAATGTCTTTTCTAAAACTTTTATTTTATCACATTTACCTCTGTCCTTAACTATTTTTATTTAAAAATCTGTTTCAAAACCTTGCTTACAATTAAAGTCAAATTAACAGGCCTGCAGTTTGCTGAATCACTTTCTTTCCCTTTCTTAAAATATTTCTAGAGTGATAGCCGTGTTAGTCTGTTGTATAGCAAAAAACAACGAGAATCCAGTGGCACCTTATAGACTAACAGATTTTCTTCGGCATAAGCTTTCATGGACTATAACCCACTTCGTCAGATGCAGCAACCATCTGACAAAGTGGGTTATAGTCCGTCCATGAAAGCTTATGCCGAAGAAAATCTGTTAGTCTATAAGGTGCCACTGGATTCTCGTTGTTTTTTTCTTAAAATAGGAACTGTATTAGCCATTCTCCAATTTAGGGTATGATTCCAAAGTTTACAGCTTGATTTTGAGATTTCATGTGCCAGTTCCTTTAATGTTTGTGGATGGAAATTATCTGTGTCTATGATTTCATCCCATTAAAATGTTTGATTTTTGACTTTCATCTTGAATATGGTCATTTCTGCTTCCAGATCCTTGTTCCCATTAGCCCCCTTGCCATGACCCCTAATATCTCTAATATCTTCATTAACCTTATTAAAATTGGAGACAAAGTGTTCATTTAGATTTTGGACCATACCTAGATGCTTTAATCTCCACTCAATCCTAAATTTTTAGCAGTCCCACTTTTCCTTGTTTTCTTTTTATTTATATGGTTATAGAACCTTTTTACTATTGGTTTGAATTTCTGTTGCAAGGTCCATCTCTCCTTGTCTTTTGGCAGTTCTCACTTTATCCCTATACTTTCTGACCTCAAAAAGGTAGCTTTCCTTGATGATCCATCCTTTCTCTTAATCTCCTATCTGAGATGATTTCTCATCTGTCTTAGTGTCCAACCCTTCCCTATAATTTTTCCCCTTTCCTTGGGATGCAGAGTTCAGATAGTTTCTACAACTTTATTTAAAGTAATTTCAAGCCTCTTCCACATTCAGTGTCCAACACAAAGAAGCCTGTTTCCCTCCCTACTCAGGTGGAGTCCATCCTATGAGAACAGTCTTCTGTTCATGAGTGCCTTCCAGCAGTCAAACATCCCAAAGCCCTCCTGATAGCTTCTTCCTGAGCCATCTGTTGATCATCATAATCTTGTCCTGCCTTTGTTCTTCTCCATGATCAGGTAGATTCCCACCTGAACCTCCATTTTCTTAAGCTTCTTCCTTAGCTTGGCATAGTTTCCTTTGATATATTACAGCTGGAATCTAACTATATCATTTTTTTCCCCTACATGAAGGAAAATCAGTGGATTCTTTTCTGCTCCCATACGGATCCTCTTCAGCTTCAGGTCCACTTCCCATATCTTAGCTCCTGGTAGACAGTGCACCCATCCATTCTCTGGATCATCTCTGGTGACAAGCCTGTCTGGTTTTCTTAGAAGGGAGTCCCCACTGACATAGATCTGCCTTTTTCTTGTGGTGATGTGGTTATTTGGCTTTCCTCCTATTCTTTCTGGCTGCAAGTCCTCTTATTTTATTCTCCTTTGCAATCTTCTGCGAGTCACCTTATAACCTTTAGGAGCTCTGAACTCTCAGAATTTTCATTCTCTTCCCCTCTTCTTACAGGACTAGCTGCTCCCGGATAATAGATTTTAAAGGGTCCAGTTACTTAATTTTCTATAATTTGATGTGCTATCAACACCACAAATTAATTTTGTTCATAACACTTACCACCGAAGTTCAGTATCTTTTTGTGTCTATGAAGTATTCTCAATGTTGCACATGTATTGGTCCATAGATTTTTTTTTTTTTTTTTTTCCTTCTGTAGAAAGGTGACTTGCACTCTGAAGCCTTCTTTGAAACTTGCAAAAATGTCATGCTGGGGTATTATCTAATTAAACACTTTTTTTCTTTTTGCAGTACTGGGTTTTAGGAGACTGGAAATAGAACACAATAGAAATGGAATATTCTGAACAGTAGGGCATGTGACATTGTTTTGGACAACCCTAGTCAGGGACAGAGATTGAAGCCTAGCGTCAGAAGCTTACTCAACACTGTAATTAAAGAGTAAAAATAACCCCTCCTTTCCCAAAATATAGCCAAGGTTAGTTATGCATTAAACTGAAGTGCAGTTCTTTTATTTCCACTGCCTTGAAGGCAATGATCAGATTTATCTTGTTCTAAATTAATGTAACTTTGCTTTAAGGTTTGTGGTACACAATAATGCAGGAATCCGGAAAGCTACAGTTACACTGCAACCAAATATTTGGTGTTCTAATAGTATCTTTTACTCTCCCTCTGTCAGCCTTTTGTTGCGGTTCACAGATGACATGTTTGACCCAGAACTTGCAGCAACAATTGGTAAGTGTGTGCTAACACTACTTAATAAAAATTAGATTCATTTAGGTAGAAGACAGTGACTTGATGGACTTGCACAATTGATAATGAGGTTCAACGTCACCTGCTCTTTAGTTAGTGGGGGGGATGTTATTGGCCTGGTCTACACTAGTAAAGCAAGTCGGTTAAACTGTGTGGCTTGAAGGTGTGAAAATTACACCCCTAAGTGGTGGTGTTAAGCTCACCTAACCCTCAGTGAAGACAGCATTAGGTCATCAGAAGAATTTTTCCGATGACCTAGTACTGCCTGTCAGGAAGGTGGATTACCAGTGGAGGATACTCCTATCGATGTAAGTAATGTCTACACTGAAGTACTATTTTGAAGCCGCTGAAGTGCTGTTAGGTGTTACTATACCCATAGTATATGGTAGTATGCTACAGAAGTATAAACAGGAATTGGGTGGTGGTATACTTTGCAAAAAATCAGTTCAGAATTGAGAGAGTGTAGGCATATGTGTACTCCGTGTTCTTGAGGCTGGAAGCCCTAGACATCAGCTGTCACTGAATGAGATCTGCATCTGTCAGCTCCGCAACCACTCTTACGGTGTTAGTGAATTTGTTAGTCATTTGCAAAAGATTCTTGCTACCCCTTTTGAGAAATCATTAAAATCTCTCAAAAGTAATAAGAGATTGGAACTCTAATAAAAGTACAGCTCAGGATCAGGGCTGTCCCTTGGGGGGAGCGGGGCCCAGGGCCAATCGACCTAGGTGGGGCCCTGCCTGCCCCGCCCCCCAGCTGGTGGGGAGTGCGACGGGCTGGCCCGCTCCACCCCCCAGGGAGCCAGCCCCGGAAGCCGAGGCTGGGAGCTGTGGTCCTGGGCCGGGAAGCTGAGGCCGCCCTCTGGCCCTGGCCAATGCTGCCACTGCCGCAGCTGGGACCCCAGGCTGCCACGGCCAGCGCCCCAGCCGGGGAACCAAGGCTGCTGCCGGGAGCCAGACCCCGTCAAGACCGCGGCTGGGGACCCTTCCTGGCTGTGGCTAGGGGTGTTGGGCAGGCTGCAGCAGGCCGACCCAGAGGCCGGGCCCATGCATTTGCCCTGCCCCTGGGCCTGTATGCTCCGCCGTGGGGGCAGGGAGGAGGGCCGGCCCAGGGGCCAGGGGAAGCGCTCCTGGCCCGCCCTGCTGCCTTCGGCTCACAAGGCAGCGGGGAGCAGGGGGAAGCGCGGCTGTCAGGAGGGCCACGGGGCGGACCCCGCACTGCCCTCCTGGGAGTGGGACAGCGTGGGGTCCACGTGACCGCGGGTCCCAGGGTGATCACCTGCCCCTCCCCCCCCCAAGTATGGTGCTGCTCAGGGTTTGTGTCAAGGTAGGTTGCATAGGTGGCTACCTATGGAACTGAAGATTCAGGAGAGGGATTCAAGCACTCTACATCTAGGGTAGGCAGTTCCTGCTGCTCCAAAGAAGTTCTAGATTATCTCCTGGGCAAATAACTCAAGAGGAGGGGAGCACCTAGAGCTGCTGGAAAGCTGTGTGCCAGGAGGGCATGGGCAATGTGGGTGGCAGTGGTTAGCAGGAACAGAAAGAACCCAGAATGGAACAGTGTGGATATTGACGTTTGTGTTAGGCAGCAAAATGTGTAGAAACAATCCTATTATTATGTGATGTATTGTTTTACCCATAATCCAAGCTAAACAAATATCTGGTGAACTGGGAGCAATTTAAGATAACTTTTCTGCACAAGGTATTCTAATTATAAAACTAGATTAATTGCAATGAAGTTTCTAGCTAAAGACTTGGAAGAGAGAAAGTAATTTTCCTTAGACTCTTAGTCAGTTGAGATGGCTACTGAGAGAGAAATACTAATGCAAAGCCAAAAATAACTTTGTGCAGCTGTCTAATATATTTGACTAGCTGAATTAAATATTGGGGAGGGGGAAGGAAATTAGGTAATGGAATTAAAATATAGTTATTGCTAAACAATAGTTCAGACTATTAATGCAATAAAAACAGGTATTGCAGAAGGACTAACACTTCATTTCTTTTCCATGTCCTCCACAACTAATTTGGGCAATTTAGGCTTTTTCACACAGTTTTGCTTGACACTGTTCCTCTTGCTTATAAATGAGGCGCAGTCTACACTGCTGGCAAAATTCAGTGATAGTCGAAGAGAGCTACACAAGCTACTCAGAGTCCACTTCCTAACTCGTGTCACATTCCTAACCCTCTTTAGCATGCAGTCTTCACTGAGCTGCGCTGATGAGAAATGTGTTCCCATTCACACAGTGCTATACGACTTGAGGGGGTGGTTTTATTAAGTCGATTTCCGGATCAACCGAATGTGTCTTTGCTAACAGCTCAGTCGATCTGGAAAAATCTATCTCTGTGTAGACATGGCCTTAGGAAGAGATGACCTTGCTTTGGGTGGTCTCCCCTGACATTAGCTACCATCTCTAGCATAACCTGTACTGTTAGGCTAAGGTTGCAAGCTGATCACATACATAAAGATTGTAGCAAAGTAACTGCACAAGGGAGCAGAATTAAGGTTGTGCGGACAATCTTGCTTGTCATCTCCTAACTGCTGAGTGCCTCTCAACCTTAAAAGTCTGTTAAATTGAATATTAACAATAGATTATCACTCAGAGGCCCCAGTAAGGGCTGGGGACCTCATTGTGCTAGATGGCATTCAAATATGGGAAGACAGATCATCCTTTTGAGCTAGGACCAGCTTTCAAGAAAGGCTTTGGTTAGGATGAAATTTTTAAAAATATCAATATCCTACCACCAGACTTGACATCTCTGACAGCAGTGCAGTACCATAGACAATCAGCAGCCTGGTGAGAGAATGTGAGAAAAGTGTCAGAGCTTTGTCTTGCTTTCCTGTGGGTATTGAGTATAGAGACATTTCTTCGTCAACTAAATAACTGCTTGAACTCATCCTGGCAAGGAAAATGGAGGTATTTTTCCTTAAATGATGTAGGCCTTGAAGAAAACCATTGTCAGCTTGCCTGAGGTTTTTTAAAAATGTCTCTTCTCAAGGGGCCAAATCTACATAAAAGCTGATAAATTGTCAACTATTGCACATCTCCCAAATATGATAAAACTTTCCAGTGAAGTTATCCAAGACTGTTATTGTATCTTGGCACTGTTTTTAACCTAAAGTTAACAAAAGTCAACTTGAATCACGTTGTTTAACTTCGTTAAATATAACCATTAGTTTATGTAGATCATTAGTTACAAGGAGTCCTGTGGCACTTTTTAAAGACGAACAAATGTATTTATCACATGAGCTTTCCTGGGAGAAGATCCTGCTTCATCTTTTGCTAGCCCTATGGACGCTGTTAGTCCAGAGTTGTATGAGTAGTGACAGTATCCACCCTTTGTTCTGGAACAAGGCTTGACTTTAATAAAACCAAGGTTCTATACTGTTTGCAAGAGAACCTTCCCAGCAGGTGCCTGACATAAACCAAAGAAATACTATCTAAAAACTGACTTAAAATTGTTCTTACATAAGTGCTTTTACCATTCCTCTCAATGCAATTCTGGCTCTAAAATCGAATGGTGATGTAGATCTCAATATTAGCTGTTTGTCTGCTGATCTTCCTAGCCCACACAGCTATCAAATGTGTGTTTCAGCTGCTTCACGTACGTTCCTGGGTAACAAAACATCCAGCTTCTCCTTTTACAAGTCTTAATAATGAAGTCTTCAATATAAAATTCTGCAAAAGTCTAGACAGACTAAAGCATTTTAGTTGTCAGGAGACTAAAAACTGTGGTATGTAACAGACAGAGAACTGGATAGTGTGAGGTGTCACCAATGCCTGAAGTCCCTGCAATAGTGGGGAATTGATGCCTAGGTAATGCTACCAGGCAATTCAGGCTGCAGAGAAAGGCAGACCCTCCACTTCCTTTTCCCAAGGTCTGCATCATTCTGACATGATTACTTCCCAAGGTTGAATCTCATGATCAGTTTGACCCTGAGCAAGACACAGCAGCCAGGTGTCTAAGAAAAATAGATTCTCTTGAACCATGTCAGCACACTGGTTCTCCTTATCCAGTGTTCAGTCTTCAGCTGTGGCCAGTCTCTGATGCCTCAGAGCAAGGTGTGAGATGTGAAACGGAATACATCTGGCCAATTGTGCTTTGAGGGGGAGGGAAATTCCTTCCTGATACCTGCAGGTGACTGGCCAAAGTCTTGAAGCATGAAATGAATAGCCATTATATTAATGCTAAGCTTCACGTGTTCGGGGTATGTTGAGGACGATGCAAGCATTCTTCTTCTCCTGTGGCTCATTAAGAAAGGGAATGAATATGGGAATTCAGATTCCAAAGCAAGAAGATACCAGCCTGGCTTCTGACATGCACAGACTTCTTTCAGAAACTGGATTAAATCATGTAGTTGAGCAAATTATGCAATCTTGTTTTAAAGACTCCAAGCAATATTGTCTGCCATCTTCTCTGATGAGCTGAACTGTACCATTGTTTTATTACTCTCAGTGCTTAAAAAACTCTTATTTCAGGCTTTAATTTGTCCAACTTCAAACAATTGGATCTTATGTCTTTGTCAGCAAAATTGAAACGCCCCCTATTAGATATTTTCCCTGTGTAAAACGTATATACAATGATCAAGTTGCACGCCAATTGTCTTTTGAATAAGTTGAGCTCCTTTATACTGTCACTGCATAGCTGGTTTCCCAGTCTCTGGACCGTTTTTGTGACCCACCTGTGAACTCTGAAAGACTTTCATATCCTTCCTGAGGAGTGCATACCAGAACTAGACATGGTATTCTAGTCTCTAGTGGTCTTAATAGTGTTGTGTACAGAGGCATGCTCACTTCCTTTCTTCTGCTTAATAGTCCTTGTGTACATCAAGGACTCCGTTAACCTATTTTGCCACAGCAATGCACTTAGAGAGCTCATATTTAGGTGGCTATATCTTCATGGGGGGAAATGAAGTTCCAAAGGATTGATTTACATAACACTTTTACAATAGGATACTGCCCATTGCAGTGATATATTATTATTTTTTATTTTTTTTAATGCTTTCATTCCCTCTTTTGGGGGTATGCTGTGTTCATAGCTATCTAGGAACTGATCTATTTTAAAGTTTTGATAGAACTTTGTTCCATCTTTGGAGTAGAAAAGGGGGCTTAAAAACATTAAGACCTTCCTCTGTGAGTGAACTCAACTTTTGAAATACATATGAAGTGTAGTGGCCTGTCCACTTTGGAGAGGAATTACCTTGTGGAAGTAGTTAGTTTTTCTTTCCCTTAGCCTCTGCTAAGGCATGACCGCTCTGGTCTAACTGCCTATTTCTATGCATCTTGATAAGCATGCTTAACCATTCAGAGAAGGCCTCTGAAGTCCTTGGCTGAATTGTAGCATAATATATGAGCGCTTCTGGCCACAGAGGTCTTCACTGACTATTGTCCTTAGGTTGTCCTAGCTTGAGACAACATCATCAGCTTTGTTGGTCAGAATAACTCACCTGGACCAGTGCTCCAGCATAGTGTCTCAGCAGCAATTTTCAGCCTGTGGTCCATGGGCCCCCAGAGATTTGCAGACTATGTTTAAGACCTCCATGGAGTCTGCACCTCCATTCAAATTGTGTTGGGAGTCTGCAGATGAAAAGATGGGAACCCATCTTCAAGCATCTGTTGAAGTTGGATTTTCTCCCACGACAGCTCATGCGATAAATAAACTTGTTAGTCTTTAAAAGTGCCACAGGACTTCTTGTTTGTTTTGTTGCACTAGACTGACACGGCTCCCCCTGTGGAACTTATAAGAGTAGATATTCCTGGCCCAAGTTCAAGGAGGGGGCAACTTACATTCTAAATAACTTAATTACTCCCAGTGTTTCCAAATTGGGGCATCTTCCCTCACTTCCTCATCCTAACATCCCTTCCCCCGCTCCTCCGATTTGCTGTGTAATGTGGTGGTGGTACAAAATGTCTGGTGTCTAGTGTTGGACAACTTATTTCAGTGGTAGATGAAGTAATATTGACAAAGTTCAAAGTTCTCAGGATCTTTCTGGGTGAAAGACACTGCATACAGCAGGGATGGGCAAAATACAGCCCGTGGGCTGAATTTGGCCCACCAGAGGTCGCTGTCTGGCCTACCACCCCTGGCCTGCTCCCCACACCCCTCAGCCAGCCTTGGGGCCGTTGTCGTCCTCCTCCTCCCTTCCCCAGCCTGCGCTACACCACCCACCTCCATCCTCACCCAGTCAGCGCTGTGCTGCACTGCCCCCTTCTGCTCCCCTCCTCCTGGCCCCAGCACCACGCTGCTCCAGGGCGCGGGCCAGGGCTGTGCTGCTCCCTTCTGCCCTCAAGTGGAGCTGCACCGCGCTGCTTCGGGGCTGCGCCATCCTCTCCTCCCTACTGGCGTGGCACTGTGCTGCACCACTCTGGGGTCAGGGCTGCATTGCCCCCTTCTGCCTTTTTGCATCTAGATTCTAGCTATGTTACAAATATGCTTTTCTCCAAGCTCACCCCCCCCATGTTTTTTTTTTGTATTAGGCTTCTCATAATCAAATTAACAAAGACTAAAATAGCAACAGCCTAAACAGATATTAATGCATGTCAGTGATTCAGGACACGAGGACACAACTATGTTTAGCATTGTTATAACTGTCTTCTTTTGTACAGGTTTGTCAGAAACATAGGTCAATTTTCTGCTTTCTTCTTCTGCTGTACTGTAACTATGTTGTCCTTCACTTTATCACTTAAAAGGGTTGAAGTATAAAATATGGTGGAATGCTAAGGAGCATGCTTATTTAAAAATAATTTTTCTAAGCATGTACTAAAGGAAAACTGTATAATAAAAAAAAATTGCATTACATTTACATTTTTAAATACTCCCATAAAATTCATAAAGAGCATTTTGGATTCTGTTATAGTAATATCTTATTACACTTTCCAAGTATCTCTTTAAAACCCCAAACTTGTTAGCTATTTAGTAGGGCTATAATGGCTCTTCCTAGCAGAGGTACCCTTTGATGCAGCTTGGCATAGAATGTGCTATTACTTAGTTTTAAGAGCCAACTCTTTACTTTTTCTATGTTGAACTCTGAAAATTGACAGGGCAGCAGATTATTTAGGCTTAAAATGAATCAAATTGCAAGTATGGCAAGTTCCTGTTTTAACTAGTTACGGTGTAATTGTCACTGACTTGAAATTGGAGATAACGTGATTAGAATTTGTCTCTGCAACCTGCTCATTCAACAGTAACTGGGCCCTAAGCCAATCTTAGCAAAACATTATTTGGTACTTTTACTGTATCAATTATGGATTAAGAATCTTAAATTAGAAGGAAAACATTTAAATAAACTAGACCTTTGTGCACTTTTTTTGCTATAAAAGTTTTAAAGCCAGAGTTTTAAAAGTCTCTTTAATGCTCAGTGCAGTCTACCGTCGTGCACTAGCTCAGTGGTTCTCAACCTTTTTTCTGTCACGACACACCTGACAGATGATGTTCCCTGCGTGACACATTACAAATTGCCAGTAGCAGTAGCGCTTGGGCTGGGAGCGTTTGGGAGACTGTGTCACTCTGGAGCAGGGGTCGGGAACCTATGGCTCGCGAGCCAGATGTGGCTCTTTTGATGGCTGCATCTGGCTCGCTGCCAGTGTTCCCTCTAAGCTGTGCGGGCGCGCGGCCGCGCAGTGGCCATCACACCCCCCGCGCAGCAGTGAGGGACCCCCGCGCAGCCCGGCAGCCCCCGCCGCTCCCTCCAACCCCCGGGGCCGCGGCACACCCGGCCTGCGCCCAGCGTCTGGGCTGGCCCTCCCCGCCCCCAGGGTGGGACAGGCAGGCTCAGATCAGGAGCGCGGGCCTGCCTGCCTGCCTCACACAGCCGGGGCAGTGGGGTGGCTGTGGCAGCGGCGGGATCCCGGGCTCTCACCCTCCGACCGCCTCCTTCCCGGGGCTGGGGCCGGGCTAATCCACGGCCCCGGCCTCCCAGCACGGGGCCGGGATCAGCCTCCGGGGCTGGGGTCTGCTCCTCCCCCCCCACCGGCGGCTTCCCAGGGCCGCGGTAGGGTCCTCCCCCGCCGGCGGCGTTGGCTTTCTTTCTTTCTTTCTTTCTTTCTTTCTTTCTTTGCTTCTTTCTTTCTTTGCTTCTTTCTTTCTTTGCTTCTTTCTTTCTTTCCTTCCTCTTCTTTCTTTGCTTCCTTCTTTCCTTTCTCTTCTTTGCTTCTTTCTTCTTTTGCTTCCTTCTTTCCTTTCTCTTCCTTCCTTCTTTCTCTCCCTTTCTCTTTCCTTCTTTCCTTTCTCTTCCTTCCTTCTTTCTCTCCCTTTCTCTTTCCTTCTTTCCTTTCTCTTCCTTCCTTTCTCTTTTTTCTCTTCCTTCCTTTTTCTCTTTCTCTTTTCCTTCCTTTTTAAAAAAACCCAACCTTTAAAAATTAATTTTAATTAAAAACCTTTTTTAAAGGTTTTTTAAAAACCTTTCTAAAATTAAATTTCAATTAAAAGTAATTCAAATTCAATTAATTAAAACATAAAATGCACACATTTACTTGTATTTAGTTTTAAACATATTGTATGGCTCTCATGGAATTACATTTTAAAATATGTGGCGTTCATGGCTCTCTCAGACAAAAAGGTTCCCTACACCTGCTCTGGAGGATGCACCACTCTGAGACTTGGGTGGGGGCAAGGTCAAGCCAGCGCAGGCTGGTGCCCTGACAGTCTGGCTCATTGGGGCCGGATTTATTTTTGTGGGGCAGATGGTGTCTGTCCCCCTGCCCAGCCCAGGATCTCTGGGTTGCAGCCCCCAAGTCCCTTTACTCATCTGGCCCTGGCTGCTACCTGTGTTGT
>VOCT01097400.1:0-13730 GCA_007922175.1 Pelusios castaneus | reverse complement strand
GACAGTCAGCTGGGGTCCACCTCAGATCCGGGCCTGGTCCCTTGGCTTGTCACTGGGTTCCTCGGCCCTGGTGACAGCGGGGGGGGAGGTGCCATCTCAGGTCCTATTCCCTTTCCTCCTGGTGACAGCCCGTGGGCCCCGCTCCTGGTTACAGCCAGCCCCCTGACTAAGATCTGGAGCTTTTCCTCCTGTTTCTCCTTATTTAGGGGTCCCACGGGCCTTGTCCGGAACCTTCTTCCCCAGGCAGCCTCCCCTCCTCATTTTTAAGGATCCTCTTATCTAGCTCTCCCCTTAGTTCCTGTTCAGAAGCAAACAAGGGGTCCTGGTTTCACTAGCCACTGTGCATTGGGTGCAACTTGTTAAATTACTTTTGAACCACTGCTTCCCACTGCCCAAGGATCATATTAACATGAACCTTCTGTGGTGAAGTGAGAAGGGGACTGAGGGGCCTTTGGACAGTCCCTGGACCAAATTAAAACTGGGATTAAGCAAAATCATCCTACTCAGACAGACCTATTGACTTCCCTTATTTTGCTATGTGTGGGTCTTTCAAATGAGACTTGAAAGGCCAGGGTCCTGTCCACACTATATGGAAAATATGTATGTGCTGCTCACATGAGTGTATCATAGTTAGGCTTGGCAGATTTTGACATTTTATAATTTTGGTGGATAATGGTGCTTATTTTAAAGCATTTTTAAATTGTTTTTCCCCACAGTTGTGGGAAATTATGGGGATGGAACAATTTGGGGACATCACAATAATTATTTAATGGAGTAATCATTGAGATATACAATGTTAAAGTTTTAAAATTATTAAATCACAGTGTCAATACCTTATGTCAAAATGTGCAAAGTAAATATCCTTAAAACAAATTCTAAATAATCAATTTTTCTTTCTTTGCCTAGCTGTACATTTCTATCATATCAATTGAAATACTTTTCTGATTAATGTGTATTTGATTAAATTGCTGTTTCCTGACATTTACTAATAAAAATCTAATCCTTCTAAGCCTGTGTTACATTTAGAAATAAAGGGTTTTTTTTTAAACAGTAACTTAATTCTGCTACCTTGAATCAGATAAAAAGGGAAACAGCTACTACTAAAAATCTTGTCTCTTATAATTTAAACTAAGCAATAGGTGTTCATTGCTTTCTTTTAATCCTCAATGTGTTGGATCTGTAAAATGTTGCAATAATCCTGTGATGTCAGACATGACTTGAGCAAATTTCTTTTAGAGTAGGTCATCCTTGTTCATGTGATCTTGTGAAAGTTTACACTTAGGGCACAAATAACTCTGTCTTGCTTATCTGTTATATGTATTTAATATTGCAAAACAGGGTGACATTTAAGATCCCTCATTTATATGTCATAAGTATTGAATTGTTTTATATCCAAGAATTACTTTAGTGTAATTAAAGCCACTTGGCATTTGAAGTATTTTTTATTTATTTGGATGGTAAACAGCAACTTTGTGTCAAGTATTGTTAGTTTTTACACTAAAAATACTGCTTGTGCTCGGACAATTGAACATTCCTTAACTAAGCACGTTCAAATATTAAGCTTCTCTTAGTCTGAGATAATAGAGTACTTGACTGGAGACCTGTCTCTGATTCAGTAGCACCTTCTTCTACATGACAGCTGTGTATAATGTAGAATAACTCTGTGTGAATTTAGAGGGAAACTACATTCATACTAGCATTTGCAAAAACTTGCAAATTACCATTTGTTACACAGGCTTGCTATGTAAAAATATCATTATGAGTGTTCTATGTTTGTGTCAGACTCGTATGAAACTGGCTGAGATTGCAAGTTAAAGGGGAGCCTTTTCTAAATACCATCTCAGTCAATGCATCCAGGGATCTAAAAGTCAAGCTGTTTCTCAGTATGACCTCCCTCCAGCCTGACAGTTCACTTTTTACTATGACCCACTGTATCATCTATGGTATCTCTGAACCACTGAAGGTGTAGTTTAAAGTAAAGATTCCCCATTGGGAATTGGCTAACAGCTTGCTAGATACATGAACCAGAACAGAATCCATCTCATTCTCCCAGAGTTGTATTTGTTCTGCTAGTTTACAAGAGTAAAAAAAATACTGATCTTATTTTTTGTAGGTAAAGTAAGCAGTTAGGACTTGGAATACAAACCCAATAGATAAAGTTGAGGAAGAACTATAGTCATATTTCTGGTCACACCAGCACTTTTTCATAAGCTCTGTAAAACAAACGTGACTTCTGTATGTGGCAGTATCACATTTCAGATTTTATTTTGCTGCATTAGACAGTGAAATTGAGTGCAGGCTATCAATCATAGTTCTCAGCTGTCTACCACATGGTTATATACTCTTGTCCCAATTTGTAATATCACTGATCAGTAGCTTTAAAGGAACCTTATCAATCCACTTTTTAATTCTCATATTTATTCCCATCTTCTCCAGTTTGATAAACTTCTACATAAGAAAGTATTAGTTAAATGCTGTACTGAAATCTAGGTAGATTAGATCTACTGCATTCCCTTTGTCCAAAAGAATCAGTTATCACCTCAAAGAAGGAGATCAAGTTGGCCTAACACAATGTCTTTTCTAAAACTTTTATTTTATCACATTTACCTCTGTCCTTAACTATTTTTATTTAAAAATCTGTTTCAAAACCTTGCTTACAATTAAAGTCAAATTAACAGGCCTGCAGTTTGCTGAATCACTTTCTTTCCCTTTCTTAAAATATTTCTAGAGTGATAGCCGTGTTAGTCTGTTGTATAGCAAAAAACAACGAGAATCCAGTGGCACCTTATAGACTAACAGATTTTCTTCGGCATAAGCTTTCATGGACTATAACCCACTTCGTCAGATGCAGCAACCATCTGACAAAGTGGGTTATAGTCCGTCCATGAAAGCTTATGCCGAAGAAAATCTGTTAGTCTATAAGGTGCCACTGGATTCTCGTTGTTTTTTTCTTAAAATAGGAACTGTATTAGCCATTCTCCAATTTAGGGTATGATTCCAAAGTTTACAGCTTGATTTTGAGATTTCATGTGCCAGTTCCTTTAATGTTTGTGGATGGAAATTATCTGTGTCTATGATTTCATCCCATTAAAATGTTTGATTTTTGACTTTCATCTTGAATATGGTCATTTCTGCTTCCAGATCCTTGTTCCCATTAGCCCCCTTGCCATGACCCCTAATATCTCTAATATCTTCATTAACCTTATTAAAATTGGAGACAAAGTGTTCATTTAGATTTTGGACCATACCTAGATGCTTTAATCTCCACTCAATCCTAAATTTTTAGCAGTCCCACTTTTCCTTGTTTTCTTTTTATTTATATGGTTATAGAACCTTTTTACTATTGGTTTGAATTTCTGTTGCAAGGTCCATCTCTCCTTGTCTTTTGGCAGTTCTCACTTTATCCCTATACTTTCTGACCTCAAAAAGGTAGCTTTCCTTGATGATCCATCCTTTCTCTTAATCTCCTATCTGAGATGATTTCTCATCTGTCTTAGTGTCCAACCCTTCCCTATAATTTTTCCCCTTTCCTTGGGATGCAGAGTTCAGATAGTTTCTACAACTTTATTTAAAGTAATTTCAAGCCTCTTCCACATTCAGTGTCCAACACAAAGAAGCCTGTTTCCCTCCCTACTCAGGTGGAGTCCATCCTATGAGAACAGTCTTCTGTTCATGAGTGCCTTCCAGCAGTCAAACATCCCAAAGCCCTCCTGATAGCTTCTTCCTGAGCCATCTGTTGATCATCATAATCTTGTCCTGCCTTTGTTCTTCTCCATGATCAGGTAGATTCCCACCTGAACCTCCATTTTCTTAAGCTTCTTCCTTAGCTTGGCATAGTTTCCTTTGATATATTACAGCTGGAATCTAACTATATCATTTTTTTCCCCTACATGAAGGAAAATCAGTGGATTCTTTTCTGCTCCCATACGGATCCTCTTCAGCTTCAGGTCCACTTCCCATATCTTAGCTCCTGGTAGACAGTGCACCCATCCATTCTCTGGATCATCTCTGGTGACAAGCCTGTCTGGTTTTCTTAGAAGGGAGTCCCCACTGACATAGATCTGCCTTTTTCTTGTGGTGATGTGGTTATTTGGCTTTCCTCCTATTCTTTCTGGCTGCAAGTCCTCTTATTTTATTCTCCTTTGCAATCTTCTGCGAGTCACCTTATAACCTTTAGGAGCTCTGAACTCTCAGAATTTTCATTCTCTTCCCCTCTTCTTACAGGACTAGCTGCTCCCGGATAATAGATTTTAAAGGGTCCAGTTACTTAATTTTCTATAATTTGATGTGCTATCAACACCACAAATTAATTTTGTTCATAACACTTACCACCGAAGTTCAGTATCTTTTTGTGTCTATGAAGTATTCTCAATGTTGCACATGTATTGGTCCATAGATTTTTTTTTTTTTTTTTTCCTTCTGTAGAAAGGTGACTTGCACTCTGAAGCCTTCTTTGAAACTTGCAAAAATGTCATGCTGGGGTATTATCTAATTAAACACTTTTTTTCTTTTTGCAGTACTGGGTTTTAGGAGACTGGAAATAGAACACAATAGAAATGGAATATTCTGAACAGTAGGGCATGTGACATTGTTTTGGACAACCCTAGTCAGGGACAGAGATTGAAGCCTAGCGTCAGAAGCTTACTCAACACTGTAATTAAAGAGTAAAAATAACCCCTCCTTTCCCAAAATATAGCCAAGGTTAGTTATGCATTAAACTGAAGTGCAGTTCTTTTATTTCCACTGCCTTGAAGGCAATGATCAGATTTATCTTGTTCTAAATTAATGTAACTTTGCTTTAAGGTTTGTGGTACACAATAATGCAGGAATCCGGAAAGCTACAGTTACACTGCAACCAAATATTTGGTGTTCTAATAGTATCTTTTACTCTCCCTCTGTCAGCCTTTTGTTGCGGTTCACAGATGACATGTTTGACCCAGAACTTGCAGCAACAATTGGTAAGTGTGTGCTAACACTACTTAATAAAAATTAGATTCATTTAGGTAGAAGACAGTGACTTGATGGACTTGCACAATTGATAATGAGGTTCAACGTCACCTGCTCTTTAGTTAGTGGGGGGGATGTTATTGGCCTGGTCTACACTAGTAAAGCAAGTCGGTTAAACTGTGTGGCTTGAAGGTGTGAAAATTACACCCCTAAGTGGTGGTGTTAAGCTCACCTAACCCTCAGTGAAGACAGCATTAGGTCATCAGAAGAATTTTTCCGATGACCTAGTACTGCCTGTCAGGAAGGTGGATTACCAGTGGAGGATACTCCTATCGATGTAAGTAATGTCTACACTGAAGTACTATTTTGAAGCCGCTGAAGTGCTGTTAGGTGTTACTATACCCATAGTATATGGTAGTATGCTACAGAAGTATAAACAGGAATTGGGTGGTGGTATACTTTGCAAAAAATCAGTTCAGAATTGAGAGAGTGTAGGCATATGTGTACTCCGTGTTCTTGAGGCTGGAAGCCCTAGACATCAGCTGTCACTGAATGAGATCTGCATCTGTCAGCTCCGCAACCACTCTTACGGTGTTAGTGAATTTGTTAGTCATTTGCAAAAGATTCTTGCTACCCCTTTTGAGAAATCATTAAAATCTCTCAAAAGTAATAAGAGATTGGAACTCTAATAAAAGTACAGCTCAGGATCAGGGCTGTCCCTTGGGGGGAGCGGGGCCCAGGGCCAATCGACCTAGGTGGGGCCCTGCCTGCCCCGCCCCCCAGCTGGTGGGGAGTGCGACGGGCTGGCCCGCTCCACCCCCCAGGGAGCCAGCCCCGGAAGCCGAGGCTGGGAGCTGTGGTCCTGGGCCGGGAAGCTGAGGCCGCCCTCTGGCCCTGGCCAATGCTGCCACTGCCGCAGCTGGGACCCCAGGCTGCCACGGCCAGCGCCCCAGCCGGGGAACCAAGGCTGCTGCCGGGAGCCAGACCCCGTCAAGACCGCGGCTGGGGACCCTTCCTGGCTGTGGCTAGGGGTGTTGGGCAGGCTGCAGCAGGCCGACCCAGAGGCCGGGCCCATGCATTTGCCCTGCCCCTGGGCCTGTATGCTCCGCCGTGGGGGCAGGGAGGAGGGCCGGCCCAGGGGCCAGGGGAAGCGCTCCTGGCCCGCCCTGCTGCCTTCGGCTCACAAGGCAGCGGGGAGCAGGGGGAAGCGCGGCTGTCAGGAGGGCCACGGGGCGGACCCCGCACTGCCCTCCTGGGAGTGGGACAGCGTGGGGTCCACGTGACCGCGGGTCCCAGGGTGATCACCTGCCCCTCCCCCCCCCAAGTATGGTGCTGCTCAGGGTTTGTGTCAAGGTAGGTTGCATAGGTGGCTACCTATGGAACTGAAGATTCAGGAGAGGGATTCAAGCACTCTACATCTAGGGTAGGCAGTTCCTGCTGCTCCAAAGAAGTTCTAGATTATCTCCTGGGCAAATAACTCAAGAGGAGGGGAGCACCTAGAGCTGCTGGAAAGCTGTGTGCCAGGAGGGCATGGGCAATGTGGGTGGCAGTGGTTAGCAGGAACAGAAAGAACCCAGAATGGAACAGTGTGGATATTGACGTTTGTGTTAGGCAGCAAAATGTGTAGAAACAATCCTATTATTATGTGATGTATTGTTTTACCCATAATCCAAGCTAAACAAATATCTGGTGAACTGGGAGCAATTTAAGATAACTTTTCTGCACAAGGTATTCTAATTATAAAACTAGATTAATTGCAATGAAGTTTCTAGCTAAAGACTTGGAAGAGAGAAAGTAATTTTCCTTAGACTCTTAGTCAGTTGAGATGGCTACTGAGAGAGAAATACTAATGCAAAGCCAAAAATAACTTTGTGCAGCTGTCTAATATATTTGACTAGCTGAATTAAATATTGGGGAGGGGGAAGGAAATTAGGTAATGGAATTAAAATATAGTTATTGCTAAACAATAGTTCAGACTATTAATGCAATAAAAACAGGTATTGCAGAAGGACTAACACTTCATTTCTTTTCCATGTCCTCCACAACTAATTTGGGCAATTTAGGCTTTTTCACACAGTTTTGCTTGACACTGTTCCTCTTGCTTATAAATGAGGCGCAGTCTACACTGCTGGCAAAATTCAGTGATAGTCGAAGAGAGCTACACAAGCTACTCAGAGTCCACTTCCTAACTCGTGTCACATTCCTAACCCTCTTTAGCATGCAGTCTTCACTGAGCTGCGCTGATGAGAAATGTGTTCCCATTCACACAGTGCTATACGACTTGAGGGGGTGGTTTTATTAAGTCGATTTCCGGATCAACCGAATGTGTCTTTGCTAACAGCTCAGTCGATCTGGAAAAATCTATCTCTGTGTAGACATGGCCTTAGGAAGAGATGACCTTGCTTTGGGTGGTCTCCCCTGACATTAGCTACCATCTCTAGCATAACCTGTACTGTTAGGCTAAGGTTGCAAGCTGATCACATACATAAAGATTGTAGCAAAGTAACTGCACAAGGGAGCAGAATTAAGGTTGTGCGGACAATCTTGCTTGTCATCTCCTAACTGCTGAGTGCCTCTCAACCTTAAAAGTCTGTTAAATTGAATATTAACAATAGATTATCACTCAGAGGCCCCAGTAAGGGCTGGGGACCTCATTGTGCTAGATGGCATTCAAATATGGGAAGACAGATCATCCTTTTGAGCTAGGACCAGCTTTCAAGAAAGGCTTTGGTTAGGATGAAATTTTTAAAAATATCAATATCCTACCACCAGACTTGACATCTCTGACAGCAGTGCAGTACCATAGACAATCAGCAGCCTGGTGAGAGAATGTGAGAAAAGTGTCAGAGCTTTGTCTTGCTTTCCTGTGGGTATTGAGTATAGAGACATTTCTTCGTCAACTAAATAACTGCTTGAACTCATCCTGGCAAGGAAAATGGAGGTATTTTTCCTTAAATGATGTAGGCCTTGAAGAAAACCATTGTCAGCTTGCCTGAGGTTTTTTAAAAATGTCTCTTCTCAAGGGGCCAAATCTACATAAAAGCTGATAAATTGTCAACTATTGCACATCTCCCAAATATGATAAAACTTTCCAGTGAAGTTATCCAAGACTGTTATTGTATCTTGGCACTGTTTTTAACCTAAAGTTAACAAAAGTCAACTTGAATCACGTTGTTTAACTTCGTTAAATATAACCATTAGTTTATGTAGATCATTAGTTACAAGGAGTCCTGTGGCACTTTTTAAAGACGAACAAATGTATTTATCACATGAGCTTTCCTGGGAGAAGATCCTGCTTCATCTTTTGCTAGCCCTATGGACGCTGTTAGTCCAGAGTTGTATGAGTAGTGACAGTATCCACCCTTTGTTCTGGAACAAGGCTTGACTTTAATAAAACCAAGGTTCTATACTGTTTGCAAGAGAACCTTCCCAGCAGGTGCCTGACATAAACCAAAGAAATACTATCTAAAAACTGACTTAAAATTGTTCTTACATAAGTGCTTTTACCATTCCTCTCAATGCAATTCTGGCTCTAAAATCGAATGGTGATGTAGATCTCAATATTAGCTGTTTGTCTGCTGATCTTCCTAGCCCACACAGCTATCAAATGTGTGTTTCAGCTGCTTCACGTACGTTCCTGGGTAACAAAACATCCAGCTTCTCCTTTTACAAGTCTTAATAATGAAGTCTTCAATATAAAATTCTGCAAAAGTCTAGACAGACTAAAGCATTTTAGTTGTCAGGAGACTAAAAACTGTGGTATGTAACAGACAGAGAACTGGATAGTGTGAGGTGTCACCAATGCCTGAAGTCCCTGCAATAGTGGGGAATTGATGCCTAGGTAATGCTACCAGGCAATTCAGGCTGCAGAGAAAGGCAGACCCTCCACTTCCTTTTCCCAAGGTCTGCATCATTCTGACATGATTACTTCCCAAGGTTGAATCTCATGATCAGTTTGACCCTGAGCAAGACACAGCAGCCAGGTGTCTAAGAAAAATAGATTCTCTTGAACCATGTCAGCACACTGGTTCTCCTTATCCAGTGTTCAGTCTTCAGCTGTGGCCAGTCTCTGATGCCTCAGAGCAAGGTGTGAGATGTGAAACGGAATACATCTGGCCAATTGTGCTTTGAGGGGGAGGGAAATTCCTTCCTGATACCTGCAGGTGACTGGCCAAAGTCTTGAAGCATGAAATGAATAGCCATTATATTAATGCTAAGCTTCACGTGTTCGGGGTATGTTGAGGACGATGCAAGCATTCTTCTTCTCCTGTGGCTCATTAAGAAAGGGAATGAATATGGGAATTCAGATTCCAAAGCAAGAAGATACCAGCCTGGCTTCTGACATGCACAGACTTCTTTCAGAAACTGGATTAAATCATGTAGTTGAGCAAATTATGCAATCTTGTTTTAAAGACTCCAAGCAATATTGTCTGCCATCTTCTCTGATGAGCTGAACTGTACCATTGTTTTATTACTCTCAGTGCTTAAAAAACTCTTATTTCAGGCTTTAATTTGTCCAACTTCAAACAATTGGATCTTATGTCTTTGTCAGCAAAATTGAAACGCCCCCTATTAGATATTTTCCCTGTGTAAAACGTATATACAATGATCAAGTTGCACGCCAATTGTCTTTTGAATAAGTTGAGCTCCTTTATACTGTCACTGCATAGCTGGTTTCCCAGTCTCTGGACCGTTTTTGTGACCCACCTGTGAACTCTGAAAGACTTTCATATCCTTCCTGAGGAGTGCATACCAGAACTAGACATGGTATTCTAGTCTCTAGTGGTCTTAATAGTGTTGTGTACAGAGGCATGCTCACTTCCTTTCTTCTGCTTAATAGTCCTTGTGTACATCAAGGACTCCGTTAACCTATTTTGCCACAGCAATGCACTTAGAGAGCTCATATTTAGGTGGCTATATCTTCATGGGGGGAAATGAAGTTCCAAAGGATTGATTTACATAACACTTTTACAATAGGATACTGCCCATTGCAGTGATATATTATTATTTTTTATTTTTTTTAATGCTTTCATTCCCTCTTTTGGGGGTATGCTGTGTTCATAGCTATCTAGGAACTGATCTATTTTAAAGTTTTGATAGAACTTTGTTCCATCTTTGGAGTAGAAAAGGGGGCTTAAAAACATTAAGACCTTCCTCTGTGAGTGAACTCAACTTTTGAAATACATATGAAGTGTAGTGGCCTGTCCACTTTGGAGAGGAATTACCTTGTGGAAGTAGTTAGTTTTTCTTTCCCTTAGCCTCTGCTAAGGCATGACCGCTCTGGTCTAACTGCCTATTTCTATGCATCTTGATAAGCATGCTTAACCATTCAGAGAAGGCCTCTGAAGTCCTTGGCTGAATTGTAGCATAATATATGAGCGCTTCTGGCCACAGAGGTCTTCACTGACTATTGTCCTTAGGTTGTCCTAGCTTGAGACAACATCATCAGCTTTGTTGGTCAGAATAACTCACCTGGACCAGTGCTCCAGCATAGTGTCTCAGCAGCAATTTTCAGCCTGTGGTCCATGGGCCCCCAGAGATTTGCAGACTATGTTTAAGACCTCCATGGAGTCTGCACCTCCATTCAAATTGTGTTGGGAGTCTGCAGATGAAAAGATGGGAACCCATCTTCAAGCATCTGTTGAAGTTGGATTTTCTCCCACGACAGCTCATGCGATAAATAAACTTGTTAGTCTTTAAAAGTGCCACAGGACTTCTTGTTTGTTTTGTTGCACTAGACTGACACGGCTCCCCCTGTGGAACTTATAAGAGTAGATATTCCTGGCCCAAGTTCAAGGAGGGGGCAACTTACATTCTAAATAACTTAATTACTCCCAGTGTTTCCAAATTGGGGCATCTTCCCTCACTTCCTCATCCTAACATCCCTTCCCCCGCTCCTCCGATTTGCTGTGTAATGTGGTGGTGGTACAAAATGTCTGGTGTCTAGTGTTGGACAACTTATTTCAGTGGTAGATGAAGTAATATTGACAAAGTTCAAAGTTCTCAGGATCTTTCTGGGTGAAAGACACTGCATACAGCAGGGATGGGCAAAATACAGCCCGTGGGCTGAATTTGGCCCACCAGAGGTCGCTGTCTGGCCTACCACCCCTGGCCTGCTCCCCACACCCCTCAGCCAGCCTTGGGGCCGTTGTCGTCCTCCTCCTCCCTTCCCCAGCCTGCGCTACACCACCCACCTCCATCCTCACCCAGTCAGCGCTGTGCTGCACTGCCCCCTTCTGCTCCCCTCCTCCTGGCCCCAGCACCACGCTGCTCCAGGGCGCGGGCCAGGGCTGTGCTGCTCCCTTCTGCCCTCAAGTGGAGCTGCACCGCGCTGCTTCGGGGCTGCGCCATCCTCTCCTCCCTACTGGCGTGGCACTGTGCTGCACCACTCTGGGGTCAGGGCTGCATTGCCCCCTTCTGCCTTTTTGCATCTAGATTCTAGCTATGTTACAAATATGCTTTTCTCCAAGCTCACCCCCCCCATGTTTTTTTTTTGTATTAGGCTTCTCATAATCAAATTAACAAAGACTAAAATAGCAACAGCCTAAACAGATATTAATGCATGTCAGTGATTCAGGACACGAGGACACAACTATGTTTAGCATTGTTATAACTGTCTTCTTTTGTACAGGTTTGTCAGAAACATAGGTCAATTTTCTGCTTTCTTCTTCTGCTGTACTGTAACTATGTTGTCCTTCACTTTATCACTTAAAAGGGTTGAAGTATAAAATATGGTGGAATGCTAAGGAGCATGCTTATTTAAAAATAATTTTTCTAAGCATGTACTAAAGGAAAACTGTATAATAAAAAAAAATTGCATTACATTTACATTTTTAAATACTCCCATAAAATTCATAAAGAGCATTTTGGATTCTGTTATAGTAATATCTTATTACACTTTCCAAGTATCTCTTTAAAACCCCAAACTTGTTAGCTATTTAGTAGGGCTATAATGGCTCTTCCTAGCAGAGGTACCCTTTGATGCAGCTTGGCATAGAATGTGCTATTACTTAGTTTTAAGAGCCAACTCTTTACTTTTTCTATGTTGAACTCTGAAAATTGACAGGGCAGCAGATTATTTAGGCTTAAAATGAATCAAATTGCAAGTATGGCAAGTTCCTGTTTTAACTAGTTACGGTGTAATTGTCACTGACTTGAAATTGGAGATAACGTGATTAGAATTTGTCTCTGCAACCTGCTCATTCAACAGTAACTGGGCCCTAAGCCAATCTTAGCAAAACATTATTTGGTACTTTTACTGTATCAATTATGGATTAAGAATCTTAAATTAGAAGGAAAACATTTAAATAAACTAGACCTTTGTGCACTTTTTTTGCTATAAAAGTTTTAAAGCCAGAGTTTTAAAAGTCTCTTTAATGCTCAGTGCAGTCTACCGTCGTGCACTAGCTCAGTGGTTCTCAACCTTTTTTCTGTCACGACACACCTGACAGATGATGTTCCCTGCGTGACACATTACAAATTGCCAGTAGCAGTAGCGCTTGGGCTGGGAGCGTTTGGGAGACTGTGTCACTCTGGAGCAGGGGTCGGGAACCTATGGCTCGCGAGCCAGATGTGGCTCTTTTGATGGCTGCATCTGGCTCGCTGCCAGTGTTCCCTCTAAGCTGTGCGGGCGCGCGGCCGCGCAGTGGCCATCACACCCCCCGCGCAGCAGTGAGGGACCCCCGCGCAGCCCGGCAGCCCCCGCCGCTCCCTCCAACCCCCGGGGCCGCGGCACACCCGGCCTGCGCCCAGCGTCTGGGCTGGCCCTCCCCGCCCCCAGGGTGGGACAGGCAGGCTCAGATCAGGAGCGCGGGCCTGCCTGCCTGCCTCACACAGCCGGGGCAGTGGGGTGGCTGTGGCAGCGGCGGGATCCCGGGCTCTCACCCTCCGACCGCCTCCTTCCCGGGGCTGGGGCCGGGCTAATCCACGGCCCCGGCCTCCCAGCACGGGGCCGGGATCAGCCTCCGGGGCTGGGGTCTGCTCCTCCCCCCCCACCGGCGGCTTCCCAGGGCCGCGGTAGGGTCCTCCCCCGCCGGCGGCGTTGGCTTTCTTTCTTTCTTTCTTTCTTTCTTTCTTTCTTTGCTTCTTTCTTTCTTTGCTTCTTTCTTTCTTTCCTTCCTCTTCTTTCTTTGCTTCCTTCTTTCCTTTCTCTTCTTTGCTTCTTTCTTCTTTTGCTTCCTTCTTTCCTTTCTCTTCCTTCCTTCTTTCTCTCCCTTTCTCTTTCCTTCTTTCCTTTCTCTTCCTTCCTTCTTTCTCTCCCTTTCTCTTTCCTTCTTTCCTTTCTCTTCCTTCCTTTCTCTTTTTTCTCTTCCTTCCTTTTTCTCTTTCTCTTTTCCTTCCTTTTTAAAAAAACCCAACCTTTAAAAATTAATTTTAATTAAAAACCTTTTTTAAAGGTTTTTTAAAAACCTTTCTAAAATTAAATTTCAATTAAAAGTAATTCAAATTCAATTAATTAAAACATAAAATGCACACATTTACTTGTATTTAGTTTTAAACATATTGTATGGCTCTCATGGAATTACATTTTAAAATATGTGGCGTTCATGGCTCTCTCAGACAAAAAGGTTCCCTACACCTGCTCTGGAGGATGCACCACTCTGAGACTTGGGTGGGGGCAAGGTCAAGCCAGCGCAGGCTGGTGCCCTGACAGTCTGGCTCATTGGGGCCGGATTTATTTTTGTGGGGCAGATGGTGTCTGTCCCCCTGCCCAGCCCAGGATCTCTGGGTTGCAGCCCCCCAAGTCCCTTTACTCATCTGGCCCTGGCTGCTACCTGTGTTGT
>VOCT01097295.1:0-12082 GCA_007922175.1 Pelusios castaneus | reverse complement strand
ATGAAAATGTCAGGCTATATCCTCATTATTAATTGGTATAGCTTCAGGGACTTCAATAGAGCTATGCTAATCTGTCAGCTGAGTTTTTGGTACTTGGTGTTTTATTTGTTGAATTGATCCTTAATAGACTTAGTATGCTATTTTTATTTAAGCACAACATAGGTTTTGACTATCTTTCGTACCTTGCTGACAACAATTTTAAAGGTACTCAACTAACGTGTCATGACTTAGATTCTTTAAGATTCCAGTTCAGTTAACTCTTTGAACTCACTGATTCCCCCATCCTGAATTAGACGATAAAGCAGATTTTGTCTCAGCACACTGTAGCACCATAGTCAAAATCATCTCCTTGACAGAGAAGATCAAGCTAGCAATCTCTGTGATTTAATGTGCACTCACTTGCATAAAAACTATACCGTGATATAATTGCCTGTCAGTACTCTATTTTTTTTAAACATTTCCTGTTGAGTATGTATGAAAACTGTGGGGTGAAGAGGAGGAGAGAAAAGGCAGAACAAGTTGTTATTTAAGTATGTTAAATATTTGTTTCTCTTAAAGTTAATCTTGGGGATTAAACAAAAAGTCCTAAACAAAAATTTTAGGAAAAGGGTGCAAAATGATTCAAATCAGAAGGCTGAAGAGTTACTAGAGTATGTGTATCTCTTCAAGTTTTGCCATTTTTTTCTCCCATGGTCACTGGCAGTCCTCGATGCTATGTCCTCTGCGCATGGTGCCTTGCAACAACTTTTCATCAATCTGGGGACAGGAGGCAGTTTATCTGTGTGACCCTTTTTTATTTTTTTTATTTTTGTACTCTAAATTTCTTTTCTTATATTGTAAAATGTAAATACTAAAACTGCGGGGTTCCATTTGAGATCCCTTATCTCAAGGGTTATCAGGCTGCATGCCAGAACAACCATGGGACTATGTGGGAGGATAAAAAGATGACTTACCTAGCTAACCTTTGTCACTAAACAACTAATCCTAAAGTTCTAAAGTAGATGTTAATCTTTGCACATTAATATTACCAGCTTTAATTTTATAGCTACTTCTTACCCAGCTGCAGTTTCTTATCCCGCTTGTTGTATTTTTTTCTTGTCTTCATTTTTCTTTTTTCCAAATGTCATTCGAAGTCAGAGCCCCAATCTTGTACCCACTAATGAAGATGCTACTCAGAAATGTTTACAAACATGTATAAAGACATTGGTTCACCTCTCACAACAGTATGGTCTGGATTATGATTGTCTTGAATGCCATATTGGTAGATTTGTTGATTGATTGAACCTCTTTTTAGGTTGGAACTAAATAGTTGATTCGTACTTTGCCTAAAGCTACAAAATATTTTACTCTTACAGTGGAATCCAGTTTCTTAGAGTTAGGTAGTGTATTTATGCTAAGGTCCTACACAGAGACTTATGAAGCTGTGATGCCCCAGCTATGGGCAACAAAAGAGATTGTGCCTCAGTAACCACTTGTGCAAGTGGAGGGAGGAGAGTACCCTTTCTTAGGCTGGAGCAGATTCCTGCAGGGAACTGCCCCTGCTCTGCTTGTAGTTCATCATGGGAAGGGGAGAGAACTAACACACCTTATTTTTCCAGAGTAAAGGAACTGCTCCTGTGGAAGGTCTTTGAACAGTAGGAACAACTTCTGTGTGAGTGTGTGTGTGTGTTTTGGGGGAGGTGGGGAAGTGCTTTCTACATGGCTACATGGCATCAGGGACATCACAATCTGCTCCTTGGATTGTAGGCTTTTTGTGAGAAGGACAGTATTTTTAATTCATTTGAAAAGTACCTTGCATGCTTTAGGTACTGTATAAAAATTAAATAAATTTCTACTTTTCAGATAGTAAAATAGGCCACCGCTGTCAGTGTACTCTCCTCCGGTGTGCTTGTTTACAGGAAATGTCATGTCTTTCTAGGATATCTACAGTTGTATGTTGGTGTGTATCCTTTTACTGTAATAATCTAGTTCCTTGTCAGTGTAAGGACACAATAGATGGGTTAGCAGTGCCTACTTTTTTTTTTTTTTTTTTAGGTAATACAGTACCACAACATATTTGATAGCATTCTACTCTGAATATTTATCTGTCTTTACGTAATGTTCACATAGTAATTTTTCATAAGTAGTAAATATTTTTGTTGGTTTGATAAATTTTTGTTGGTTTGTCTTATGTATGATTTATGCATCTTTTCATGTTTATGCTAGCTCTGCCTTCAGTGACTAAATATCAAATCACAGCTGGTATTTTGTGTCATATTTGGACCTGATCCTTTCAATCCTCACTCACTAGGTTTTATTAATATACTTGTAGACCATTTTCTCAGTAAGTTAACAGGTTTTTGTTTTCTTTTTTGATGTAAAATGCATTATGTTTTTTTCATGAATAGGCTCTTGTCTCTTGGTCGTTTCCCCTGAAGTTTTCCACCACTTGCACACCTTAAAAAGTCAATTCTGCTCTCATTGATTAGTTGACTGAGGTTTATTTTGTGCTGTCTGTATATTTTCTGCCAAAGAAACATGCAGGGGACTTGCAGTCCTACACTGGAAAAAAAAATCTTAAATATACATACGAAATGAAGGGGTCTAAACTTAGCTGTTACTACTCAAGAAAGATCTTCGAGTCTTTGTGGATAGTTCTCTGATAACATCTGCTCAATATGCAGCAAAAATGTAAAAAGCTACCAGAACGTTAAGAACCATTATGAAATGGATAGATAACAAAAAAGAAAATATCATAATGCTGCTGTCACTAAATCCATGGTATGTCCACACTGCTTGCAGTTCTGGTTGCCTCAAAATTAAAAAACAGTAGAATTGGAAATGGTACAGAGAATGGCAACAGCTACCATGCACTGGCCTGCTCCAGGCTTTGGGATGGGGCAGAGCAGGAATGCCATGGACCATGCCCTCTGGCCCTGGCCACCTCCAGTGCCCTCCAGCCCCACTGGTATGGGGCCAGAGTTTTTGCTGGGCAGCAGAGCCTCCCTTTATCTCATTGCAGTTGAGAAGGGGCAGCAAAAAATGAGTCTGTCCAAGACTGTGTGCTAGTAGGGAGGCCTGCAAAGGTGGGGCTTCGGTGGGTGGGGAGATGGACACTCTTCTGAGTCAGGTACTACCCTGCAAGTGAAGTGGAGAAAACTTGGTCTGAGGGCAGGATTTAGTGCAATGTCAGCAATCTGTAAGTTCAGTACTATTAGAAATGATGGGAAACGTTTACTGCAGGCACTCCCCACCAGTAAAACATTTACTGTGAATATCAGCAGTTTCATACCTAGTGAGCTGTCTGAATTCCATTGTAAAAGATGGGAAATGGCTACCATTTAAAAATAAAGAAAAATTATGAATACAATTGGTAAAAGGAAAAGTAATTGTTTAACTTTGGTTAAATTGTAATGTAATTTTTAGCAAATTTGCATATGAAGAGCTAATAACGAATTTTAATTCTCTATAAAGTTCTAAGAATAGCAACTTAAGTTTCTATTCCTTTTGCTAAAAACAGCTAACAGCTTCTTAAAATTCTCATTTATTTTAACTCATAACCTACATAGATTTTTTTTTTTAAATTCCCTACAAAATTCCATTTTTACACACAGATCTTGTGCCATAAATTTGCTGAAGAGACAATGTATGTTTTATAAAAAAAACAAAAAACCCGAAGATCCAGACTCCTTGCTTTAGGTGAAAAATGAAAGCCAATTTCAATCTAGTGACACTAGCACACAGGTATAATATGTGTGCAATGTGACTTATTAGTATATCAGACCTAATTTTTCTCCAGACTTGTTTTCATTTAAATTCATAACCATAATATTACATTAAAGAGGTTAATATATTTATTATTTGTATGTTATATTTACCAAGCTGTTCTTTAAGTGAATATGTAGATTTTGTTCTCCATGTCTGAGTATTACATTCCAATATTTTTCCAAGGCCATGGGTCGCTTTAGAAAAAACTAAAATATATAAAAAGATACATTCCTTCCCCCCACTATACTTTACAGAATTTAAATAGCCAAAATAAATTTTACTGGAACTGCAGTGTCTTGCAGATTGACATAACTGTCAAGCTTCAGATATCAGTATCATAGATCCAACTCCATTATAATGAAATTCATCTTTTTGTAGAAAGCCCAAGAGGAACCAGCTTTACTACATGACAACTATCATTAAAGTACAGCATCAGTAACATCAGATTTTCCACAGCATCAACCCTTGGGGTACATTTTGTCCATATTTTCATAAACAGCATTAATTTGTGGATAAGAGTTTCCTAGAAAGAAAAATCAAAAGCAATAATACAAGGTTCTTGAAAAGAGTTAATTTCACTCAAGTGAATTTCTTCTGATTTCAGCTGCAAAAATGTTTTGTCGGTGTTTTACTTTCCATTTTACCATATAGTCCTTAATAAGGAAGAACTTGATACTATTCGAATCTCCTGCTATGATAAACTTATTTCTGAGGAAATATTAACTTTATTTTGAATGATGTATATAGGGTGACCAGATGTTCCAATATTAGGAGCTTTGTCTTACATAGGCAACTAGGCCCCCATATTTTAAACAGTAGCTGTGCCTGTCATTTAGCTCCTTAGTAAGGTAGTGATATCAAATGGAGAGAGTACAGGATTTAAATGTTTTGTCAGAGGCTCAGCCCTTTTCTTTGGGCTTATCATATGACTTATCCTCCTTATCCAAATAGACCCAAAAAGTTCATGACTACATTTGTTCCTAGTGGGGTTTTAACCACGATGTATGTAAAACTCAGGAGGTTACGTTTGCATATCTATATGCATGCATAACAAGCTAGGCAGAGGTATGAAGGTAATTATATAAATAACTCTATTATACTTTCTTCCATCTGTCACCTCGGCTTAACTCTTCGTTCAAATGCAGGCCAGAGTTCTGCCCCTTCATGGCTTTAGAAGACATTAGAGCAGGGTTGGCAATCTTTGCCGGTCCGTGGGCCAGCCCTGCCCCCGTGCACCCTCAGCAGGTGCCAGGGGTGGGACCAGCTCTCAGATGGTGAGTGTGTGGCAGCCTGTTTGCCCTCAGTGAAAACATCTTATACAGCTTTTAAAAAAGGTATTAAGCAAATCGAGCAACTGTCACATCCTAGTCATGGACACTTCTGGGCAAGTATAGCTATTTCTGCCCTGTCTTACCCTGCTCTCTGCACCTGGACAGAGACACAAATTATTCCAGCTAAAAGCCATATCTCTCCCCTCTGGTTCTCTCCATGTCTTTGGACTTAAAAATGAAATGTTGCAGTACAGCATGTGCATTACACGTACACGATCTTGACTTACACATTTGAACAGGGTGATTTGCACATACATCATTAGCCTGCAAAATATTGGCATATGCAGGTGCACACTTGTTTAAGAACTGTGGCTTTATTGTCTAGCTTCCCTTAGCTGCCATTTTTAATGTGTATGGGTTTTGTAAGCATAACCGGTTGAATGGTTAAATCTGTTACTAGTTTAATGTTATGGAGAAATTCATTTCACCTCTGACCAAGTCCAAGGCTTTAACAAGAAGCAGTTTTCCTTAGTTGACAGGGTAATAGACTGAGCATCAGGTCACCTCAGTTCTAGTCCCAGCTCTGACAATAGCCTGTTGTGTGGTAATGGGCGAATCTCATCACCAATCTGTGCCTTTGTCTCCTCTCTGTCCTTTGTCTCTCTTGCATATTTAGACTGTAAAATCTTTAGGGAAAGGATTGTGTCTTTCTACATGTTACCCCACTTTAAGAAGGATATGACCAAATTGGAAAGAATTCAGAAAAGAACAACACAAATGATAAGCTGATGTATGAGAAAAGGTTATAAAAAAGGGTATGTTTAATCTTGACAAAAGAAGATTGAAGGGGGACTAGGTCACAGTTTTCCAATATATTAAGGACTATTTTAAGGAGGATGGTGCTCAATGGTTCTTTATGTCCACTGAATGCAGGACAAGAAGAAATGTACTTAATTTTCAGCAAAAGAGATTCAGGTTAGTTATTAGGAAAAGGACAGTCAAATACTGGAATACACTTCCAGATGAAGTTGTGGAATCCCATCATCGGTGGCTTTTGAAAACTGGTTGACAAACAGCTGTTAGGGGTGTGTGGTAGTCTCTAGAAGGGCTCTCCCTCCGCAAGGGGGGTGTTGGCGCGCCCCTGACACCTGGACGGACCACTGTCTGGCTCTGTGGTTGTTAAGTTGCCGGCCAAAAAGTCCTGAATACATTCTGGCCTGGCCAGTTCTCTCTGGGCAGCAGGTTTCGCTCCCTGCCCCAGCTGCAGACCCTCAGGTTGGGCCAAGGGGCTGCCGACAGCAGGGCTGTCGCCCTCTCAGCCCCCTGCACTCTGTCTGCTTCACTGACATGAAGCGTCCCGTTGTCTGGGCTTCCTCTCGGTGGGCTCTAGAAGCAGATTTCTCCCACCCTGTGCTGAGGCCCCGGCTGAGCTTTTAACTTCTGTTTCCAGACAAGGACTGGGAGGCCTGTCCGGCTGGGAGAAGCTTCCCCAGCTGCTGAGGCTGTAGAGGGCTCCCTCTCTGGTGGGAGGGGGTTGGTACACCCCATCACAGGGTGCTTTAAATATCAGCGGTCCTATATCATCATCATGATGGAGCTGGATTAGATGACTTCTTGAGGTCCCGTCTAGCCCTATATTTATACAATTCTATGTTTGTACAACATTTAGCAAACTAGGGTCTTAAAGTACTATTGTAAGAACATATAATAATCATGAGTAGATTTTTTTTTTTTTTTTTTTTTTTTTTTAAGTGAGGGAGTGAAGTAAGCAGTAGAGTGGGTATGAATTTCCCTATTCACAGGAAGGTCATTCTGCCTAACTGACACAACTGAACTTCACCTGTGTTGTCTGCCCTCATCCCCCTCTTTGTGCTGTCTAGAACCACTGGAATCAAAGAGCACTTCTGCCTTACCTTCATGTCAGCTCTTCTCTGATGACTTAAAAAACGTATAAGTCAAACTCTAAAACAAATCTTTCCTCCCAAACCTTCTTCTCCAGGTTTGAATCAGTTCTCAGTAGGGGGAACCTTTTTAAATCAAGTCTAATGTGCCAGAATCTTTTATAGTGGGAAGACTGGTGCTGTTTTTCATTTAGCTGAAAAGAAAGCAGCATCCCCAAAAGAAAGTAATCACTGCATGAATTATAATAAAATATATTTCCTAAAGTGAAATTCCTTCCTTCCATTATAGGCCAACTCTTTAAAATAAACTATTATATTTAATCCATGGGACAAAGTAGGGCTGTGCTGGCTTTGCAGGGTTGTTGCAATTCCACTGGACTTGGTACAATTTCAGTGGCAGAATTTCTCACCACATTCCATTGAACTCAATTCAGCATCTTCATCTCCTCTGTGGATGAGCCATTGCAAAAAAGAAGTGTTATCATGCTCATACATTTTACTTACATGACAAGGTGTGTTAGGCAGAGGTGCATGAATGTTTTGCAAGTGCTTGGGTACAAACCACTCTTTTCAGATTTGTTTGGAGATTCAAATTTGAACTCAAAATTCCAAGGAAATGTTTAGTTGAACATTACTTGCTTGATTGAAAATACGTTGTCCATCTTGTGCCTACGAAATGTCTGTTACAGCTGCTGTTAGGTGCCTGAGCTGTGCTTGGACTCAGAATCCTAATTTATCTTGAAATGGACTAGAGTACATAGCTTTTTATAGGTGCCACATAAACCTTTGCCAAGCAGAAACAAAAGCCTTGGCATTGTTTTGTATTTTTCAGACCAGCATTGTGAATGTTAGTCAGGGCTGTACAGTAACTGCACAGAACCAGGACAGTGTCTGCTAATGGCTAGGAAATGGTCACATTTCAGATACATGAATAGCATACATTTGCTATCTACCTGCACAGGCAGTGTCAGCGCCTGGAACATCTCATGCTACCATTATTTCTAAATGAAAAATGATGGGTGGAGGAAATATTTGACAGATCCTGAAACGGGAGAGAGGCTTTCAGCCAAGATATTCCTCTCTTCATCCCATTTACATATACCTTATCTTACCTTCCCCCTTGTATCACCACTAACCCTCTTTTTTTTTTACTCCATTACCCATCTTCTCTGTCCCTATGTTTTGGCCTTCCTGGTAGAAAGAAGGGTGGCTTGTGTGTCAGCCCTCTATCACCAATTATAGTTGCACTGAAGAAATAGCAGTTATGCAGGTGTGATGCTGTATGAATGAGCATTGATATTGTCACTATTATACAGTTGCAGCAAATCGTGTATGAGGTATGTCATGTAAAGTGTCAATGGAAATGTTATGATTTGCTAAATATGACTATCCTGGTTAAATCCATGTATCATCAATGTATCTAAAGGTGATGAATGTTTTCTATGGACTCGAATCTTACACATGTGGTATTCCTGGGTAACACCCAGCAGGTAAAATTTACATTGCAGCCATCCAGCTATACACAGATTGACCGTTAAGGACACTTCACTCTAACTGGGTTACAGGAGAAACTCAACCTGCCCAATAGTCTTCCTGTGAATACCTCAGCAAGGGTTTGGGCAATGGCTGCCCCTGTGAGTCCAGTCATGTAAGGACATATGATATGCTCATGTGACCTGGACTCCATTTTAGGCCAAACCTCTTCAGAGGTGGGAGGGTTCTAGAATTCAGAGTGAGCTGAGTGCTGGGAGGTAGGCTGTGGAGAGTCTACCCTGAGTTACAGGATATGCATTAAGGAACTCTGTAACCTCAGCTCTGGAACCAACTGTAGGAAAGTGAAGATGAGGGTGGGTAGCACCTCCTCCCCTATGCTAAAGTTTAATAAAAGGGATAGCCTGCTGCTTAATGCCATGCATGTGTCTGTCTTCATTTCACCACTGTGTCTGCATCAAATATAAAACAATTGAAATACAGGTAGTGAGCAGTCATTTTGGTTTGAGCTGGCTCCTTGTACTTAGAGTTCAAAAATCTAAAGCAAAAGAGACATGGACTATAGATCAGAGGTGCTGTGGGATACATTATCGAGTTTCTGCCTTCAGTTTGAATTTCCTTGCTTCCTTGGGTTTAAACTAGATCCTGAAATTGGTAATGTAGTTTTTTTAATTGATACATTACAGTACTGCTGATAGCAACACTGCAGTTAATTTCCTCCTGGAAGTTCTTGACACAATTACTTCAAAACTGAAAAAAATATGATGGTATCATACAGTTTGTGACAATATTTCCATTATAAGTCCTTGTTTTCATATTTTAGTATGCAGCAGAGGTTGATTCTAGTCTACAAACTTCATTTAAATGCTCATCGCAAGAGTAAACCCTGCAGAATATAACACGAGGGCTGCATACTAAACTTATGTCCATGCACTAAAATATAGTCTGCTGCTAAAACGTAGTGCAAGTAGACCCAACATCCATATATTACTAAATAACAACATTTGGCCAGAGTTTATATAAAGGGTCATAAATGATTAATGAAAGCTATAAACATTAACACTGTGTGTAGAGATGCCTATGAGCACACCTATAGAAGGTTTGGTAATAAATAACCTGATGGACTCTATGGCTATGTCTACACTGGCAAGTTGGTTCGAATTAAGGAGGCTTAATTTGAACTAACTAAAGCCATGGCTACACTAGGCTTTAGTTAGTTTGAATTAAGGGCTTCCTTAATTTGAACTAATAAGTTCAAATAGGGCTTCATAAGTAAGGCTTTAATTCGAACTAACTAGTTCGAATTAGCCAATGTGGCCATGTTAATTCGAACTAATTTCTTAGTTTGAACTAACAGGCCATTGAAATGAATGGGGATCGCTAATTCGAACTAAGCAAGTGCCATGAATGGCACTTGCTTAGTTCAAACTAACTTTTTCTAGTTCGAATTAAGCTAATTTGAACTAACTAAAATTAGTTCGAACTAACTAGTTCGAACTAATTTTAGCAAGTGTAGACATAGCCTATGAGTATGTCTACACTGCAACTAAACAGACATTGCTGGCCCATGCCAGTTGGCTCAGTTTGTGGGGCTGTTTCTTTTCAATGTAGACTTTCAAGCTTTGTCAGGATCCGGAGCTCTGATACTCTCCCACCTTGCAGGGTCTTCAACCTCAGGCCACAACCCGAGTCCAGAAGTCTACATTGCAATGAAACAGCTGCTCACATGATCCCACATCAGCTGTCATGGGACAACCATGGGTTTTTCATTGCAAGAGGAAGATTTTTAAGAATTAAGATTTAGGCCAAAAACTTCCAGACCTAGGTGTCTCCTAAATCCATATTTCAGCACTTAATACAAGTAGCCTTACTCTTAGAGTTGTTGAATACCCACAATGAAAGCAATGGGAGCTCCAAGGTGAGCTTTAGTTAGGTACTTAAACAGCCAATTGTGCCTTTGAAAATCTTTCCCCAATTGCTTAAACAACTTTAAACAATCATCTCCTGTTATTCAGGTGTGTCGGTGTGGATTTAAAAGCCAACTTTAGGCATCCAGATCTGAAAGTTATAATCCATTGGGTGCTGAGCTATCTGTATGTATGAGGGGGAAAGCTAGAGCTCAGTGGCTCAGAATTCCCTTTATTCCCAAGATATTCTGGAAGGACACATGATGACTGTCCCAAGTAACTCAATATCTTAGTGTTCTGTGGCATAGGACTATTATTATTTATAATACCGTAACTATACAGAGACCTAGTTATAGGCAGGGATTCCATTGTGCTAGGCACTGTACAAATTGACAAGATTTTGTGAAATGCCAATTTATAGATCACTAAAATGTGGAATTGATTTTCATAGCTCTGTTACTTTAAAGGCAAGGACAGCTGTGATGTAATGTCACTTATAATGTTATCATGTGAGGTGCAAGTTGCCAAGCAGAAATGGTCAGTTCAAAGCCCTAACTGGAATATCTTAAAGGCAATATAGTATAGATTGCAAAATGGAAGCAACTGAATTTTTCAAAGAACCATAATTAGAGAACATTGGATTTTATAAAAGAAAGGGAATTGCCACTCCTCAGGAAAACACAATTGGTCTACGTCTATATTCTATCACTGAATGTGGCCAGCATCTGGTGCTTCAAAAGAAGTAGTAGTCACCAATCAGGCACTAGTCTCTTCAGAATACCACTGATGCCATTCAGTCTGAATGTGTTACTTGCTGCCATGACATAAGAATGTGTGGTCTGGTAGAAGAGGACTTTACACCAAAGCCCAGGTTTCATACTCAAGGATCAGATCAAATTGCTTTGCAGTAGGCCTCAGATTTACTTGAGCCAGCCCTGCTTTATGTGAAATGTGAGCACAAGACCCCATAGTACAGATTAACAAATCCTCCTCAGAATCTTCCTGGCCCTAGGCCCAGATGCAAGGGCCTGATTGTCAATGACCCATAAAGACCATGTGATTACATTTTTATGGAAAAAGACCATTTCATTTCAGAAACAGCAGACACATCTGACATTACCCACCTACTGTGTATATAGTCTCGAGGCAAAACAGTGATTTCTTTAAAGACAGATATCTCTGAGCAGGGAGCTGACTTTGCAGTTTTATTTTTGGATAAACTCCAAGTAATGGGGAAGGAATAGAAATACATCTTCTCAGGGTTGACTTTGATGAGGCTAGCCACTTTTAAATGTATTGTACTAGCTATGAAGGGAAAAAGAAAGTTGACAAGGGAAATATATCTGATTTTAGGGAGGTTTCAGCTAAGAAATCCAGTCTTCCAGACTCTTAATATCTGCTTAGCATGATACTTCCTTTGTTTTAGGAAAAAGGGACTTTATACTTAATGGTTTTTATCATTATTTATAGAATGGGACCATTTGTCAAAATGTTCACCAGGAAATTTTTTTCCTCTAGCCATGGTGCCTACTAGAAATTAGGTATTTCTCTCCCCACTCCCTCCCTATTTGTTTGTCTTGAGTTGTTCTAGCTTTGCTTATTTTAATAAAAGTTCAACCCTACTCTACCTTTTTGCTCATTTTGAAAAGCTTCATAGACAATCATCAGAAGCCATATTGCTCTTCTTTTTAGATAGGGATCCTCGTGGAGGATGATGCGGAAAAGGCTGAAGTACTCAATGCTTTTTTTACTTCAGTCTTCACAG
>VOCT01097125.1:0-10518 GCA_007922175.1 Pelusios castaneus | reverse complement strand
TATTTTGCATTTATTCCGTGCCTGATATTCAAAGGATTCAACGCTTTTTATGAGAATAAAGAAATACATATAATCTTCCTCGCCCCAAACATACACACATGCATAGCTTAGTTCCCAGTTTTCTTCTTTAACGAATAGGTCATATTCCTCCTCAAAAACACTGAACAGATAAAAGGGACAAAGGATAAAATTTGTAGATGGAAATAATGAAACCATCCTTGGTTTATTTATATGAGTACTCTGATGCACCTTCCATTGTGCCCTCTCCTAGTAAAACTATTGCTAGACAACCTGGTGTTAATATGGGGCACCAGTAGTAAACTTTCCAAAGTGGTTACCCTCTGAAGTTCCAAACCATTTTACCAGCAGGACTGTACTGAATCAGGACTCTTTTCAGTACTGATAAACATGCACGAGTGGCTTAGAGGCCACTGTGCCAATATACCATCAGGGCCTGGAGTGCTTCCTCCGTGACATTCACAGTCCCTAATTAATTAGTAATGGTTCAGCACCACTCAGGACTAGGCTACACTATCTGCGGCACCTCCCACCGTGTAGCATCAACTGTGTGGGTTTGATTGAATGTCTGTAAAGACCCGCTCAATCGAAGCCAGAATTAGCCAGAGGTCAATTTGTTAAGACTTACCTGGCAAGTAGCGAAATGCTGATTCAACAGGAAGGTATTTCCCGTCAACTTAGCACTATGGTGACCTTCCAGTGAATAAGTGTTAGCGAGTAGAAGGCAGATACACAAGGTATTTTAAGTAACTTGCATACCTCCCTTCGACTGCCACAAAATTCCCCCACAGTGTCGGCCAGCCCTAAGGGTACTTCTACTCTGGAGGCTCTGTTAAGTCGACTTAACAAGGTCGACTTTAAGTCAACTTACAGAGTCCACACTGAAAACTCCAGACGACTGCCAGCGTCCACACTGGCAGATACTAGGTTGACGAAGGAGTGGTGCATTGTGGGTAGCTGTCCCACATTGCACCAGGGCCTGGAGGCCAATTAGGTTGACATAAGGGCACTCCCTGTCTACACTGGCTTAAGTTGACTTAATAAAGTCAACTTCACCATTAAGTCGACCTTCAGAGGTGGTGTTATTAAGTCAACCTAAGGAGGCGTTCAAGTCGACTTAATAAGCGCCCAATGTGGACACGGCAGTCTTTTGGTTGATTTAACTGTCCTTAAGTCAACCTAAGGCTCCAGTGTGGACGTACCCTAAGAGTTTAAATGGGACTTAAGTGAGGTACAGGCCTCCAGCTGGCCTTCAGCATTAGTGAATTCCATGCCAGAAGAGTAACTCTGTCTTAATTCTATTTCCCAGCTTGGTAGGATTAGGGGAAATGAGAGTCTGGTAGACCATTACTCATTATTTAAGTCCTGACAGAATTTGATTTTCATTAGTTTATAATTTTGACTCATAATATTAATTATTTTAAAGATTTTCACAGTATGCAAAGTTATGGATTTTAAACATTTTCTCAATGTTTATCTATTTAAATTTTCACAGTTGCAGGAAATGGGGGGGTGTCAAACAATAATTATTTAATTACAATAGACACAGATTCAGAAAGTTAAAAGCTTATCACCGTTAAAACATGTGGTGGCCTTGCAAAATATACAAAGTAAATATTGTGAAATCAAACAAACAAGTTCTTAATCAGTATTTTTCTTGCTTTGCCTATCTGTAAATTTTGATGATCAATGGCAAAATTTTGTTGTCAGTTTGTGTACATACAGTGAAATATTTACTGATAAAAATCTAGCCCTTCCAACCTTATTAGTGGATCAGCTGCACAGCAGGGCTTGATCAGAATGGGATAACATTTGTGCTGCCAATTCTGTTGTCTGTGGGGCATAGAGAGCCATAAATATTCAAGCCCTTATGAGAGGAAAAGTCCTGAGATAACAGGTGCTTTGGCAAGTTAAAATCTCAGGGAATCACAAGAGAAATCACTTATCTCTGGGAAAATGAACCATATATCTTAACCCACAACAGTGTGAACTGATTGCCCTAAAAATAGAAATCGTATTACACATACATTCAACTTATTCTGTGGCCAAGCACAGAAGAGCGCAGCAGAGTTGACTAATTTCCCACACAGAGGGTTCCCTGATACAATGAGATATCCTCCCCTTGGAAACACATTCATGATCTGCAAAGTTGATACACATCTAAGAGAAAACATACTTCTCAGTTCAAATTAAACAGATTTCTTAGTCAGGTAGAGAGGATTTTCCCAGGTGAAAACTCCAGAGTCCATAAGTGTTACCTGACTCACACAAACTCCTCTAAAAGAGAAAGTGGAAAATGTACCCTCTGGAACAGAGACAAAAGTGATGAGGCCAGAGATTGGATGAACAAAAAATGTGAAATGCTGCAGTTTGGAAATAGGTGTGTGAGTTGTGTCCTTTTCCCTTTGGAAGGCTGGAGTAAGGGAGCAAGACGGTCTCTTATTTTACTTTCAAATGCAGTCACAGAAGTGTCAGAATTTGTATCGACATAGATGAGCAATGTTTGTTCAAGTAAACAAGCCCAAAATTTGAAAATCAAAAAGATGTGGAAGAGGAAAAATACCACTGCCTGCCCTTATACTATTTAAATCAATCTCTCTCCATAGTCATTCATTGCATGTAACCCTCTAGTTCATCTATAAAATTTATTGCCCACCCGTGGTTTAGTTGGTCCATAACTGCCATTGCAAAAACCTTGGATACTTTGTGGAGACTGAATGCCTCATCCAAGAGTTGGGCAGCCAACTCCGGACTAAACTCGCTTGTTTCTGAGATATATCTAGCAGGGTTCCATTCACCTAATCCCAGTTCTACCCCATATATATCATGTCAAACTTTTGAGCAAACAATTAATCTTTAACTAATGTTTATGCCACTAAATAACAGGCAGCTTAGATGAACAAGTTGCTGACAGCAGCACATTTTAGCATAACACTGAACTCTGAGTAAGATGTGAGCAGCAAGAAATTAGTATTTACAACGCACAAATTTCAGAGACATCAAACAAGTCTCAGCCGGGGGTGCATATCTTATTTAAAGTATTTCAGGTTTTATTTCATTTTATTAAATAAATGGAAAGGATCATAAAATCAGAATTTGTGGACATCTGATGTGCCCTACAGGTCTCTATCTACCTGTGATGTGGAAAAAAAGAAACTAATTTGAATCTTTCTTATAGGTGATACAACACAACCAAACTACATACTTTAAGCTCTGTTTTTCTTCAAACTTTCCAAATGATTTCTTCAGAAAGTATAAGCAGCAAAGGCCCTTTAAAAACAATCAGATGCCACTGTCATCACTGCCCCAAAGTATCAGACAGAAAGATAGCTGAAAAATGTTAAATGTAGATTTTTTTTGTCCATTTTACAAGTCCTCTTCCTGGAATTAATCCCAGATGTCGAACTCAAACAGCCTTGTCAGGGTTCTTACTGAACATTCCCTCATGTGTAATCCAACCCCAAGCTCCATAAGGGAATGCACAACAGAATATCATAATTTTATTTATATTACAATACAACAGTGACTGGTTACCCCAGTCATGGACCAGGCACCACTGTTTTAGACACTATACAGACACAATAAAAAGAGGGTCCCTGACCCACAAAGCTTACAGTCTAAGTATAAGACAAGATAAAGCAGGTAGATAAAGATAAGAAGGCAGGGGAGCACAAGAAGAAATGAGCCTAGGATTTCTGGAAAATGGAAAATTAGAAAAAACTGACAAGGAGACTATTTCGGCCCCCCTCCCCCCAGTTCATAATAATCATAACCTGAAGAGCTATGAAATGACGGGGTATGCTGCAACATAATGCTGTAACTTTCCAAAGAAAAAGCTCTTTTGTGCTCTGCATCAGTGGTTCTCAACCTCTTTCAGGTCACGACATACTTGGTGGCATATTGCAACCCTACAAGACACACCAGCCCACCCCCATCAGGCCAAATCCAGCCACTTCCCTGGCTTGTCGCAACACGCTTACCACTGTGTGGTGGCACAGTAATGTGTCCTTACACAGTGGTTGAAGACCACTGCTCTACATCCTAGAATACTGGATATAGAAACTAGAAGATGATTTGTAACAGCACTTTAATCAGACACCACAAATATTCTCAAACTTCATTCATAGCCCCCGCCGGGACCATTGTGATGATCTAGTCTGACCTCCTGAATAGCACAAGCCAGAGATCTTTCCAAAAATAATCCCGAGTGCAGATCTTTTAGATATTCTCAAACTTCATTCATAGTCCCTGCCGGGACCATTGTGATGATCTAGTCTGATCTCCTGAATAGCACAAGCCAGAGATCTTTCCAAAAGTAATCCCGAGTGCAGATCTTTTAGACAAACACCCAATCCTGATTTAAAACCGGTCAGGGATAGAGAATCCACCATGAGCCTTGGTAAGTTACTCTCCCTGCTACAAATTTACACTTTATTTTCAGTCTAAATTTGTCTAGCTTCAACTTCCAGCCACTAGATCACATTGCACTTCTCTCTCCTAGACTGAAGCTCCCATTATTAAAGGTCGGGCCCCCTCTAGATACTTCTAGACTGTAATCAAGTCATCCCTTAAACTTTGTTTTGTGAAGCTAAATTGATTGAGCTCTCTGAGTCTGTCATTGTAAGGCAAGTTTTCTAACTCAATTATTCTCGTGGCTCTTCTCTGAACTCTCTCCAATGTATCAACATCCATCTTGAATTGTGGGCACCGGAACAGGACACAGTATTCCAGCCACCATGCCAATGCCAAACACCCCTGTACTCCTACTCAAGATTCCCTGTTCATGCATCCCAGGATCTCATTAGCTCTTCTTCAAATGAAAGAGGCCTCAGACCCAATTTTCCTCCACAGCTATCTGGGACCACCTCAGCTCAGGCTAAAACCATATTCCCTATACATGTATTTAACATTATGCATACACAACAGAATTAGAGTCATAGCACAGTGGTCCCCAAACTGTTGACTGCGACCCCGTTGACTGCAACCCCAAGGAACATTCAGGGGTGGGTGTGCAGCAAAGCCCAGGTCAAGTCCCACAGGGAGTGGGCAAGAAGCACTGCCCAGCCCCACTCTACCACCAGCTGCAGCTCTAGCCTTGGCCTCCAGCCCCGACCATGGCCCAGCAGTGGTTTCATTTCCATCCCTGTTCCTGGCCCCAGACCTCCCCCAGTCACAGTCCCTGACTCCGGCCTGGCCATGACTCCGGCCCCAGCCTTGACCCCAACCACACTCCTGCTCCCAGCTATGGCCCCACTCCTGGCCCTGAGCTTGCAATGGCTTCAGCCCCACCCCAGCCTTGGCCATGACTATGGCCCTCCTCCCAGCTCGGCCCAAGGGGCACGTACAGGAGCAAGAGGGGAGCACAAAGTAAAATGTTTGGTGATCGCTGCATTAGCATTTCTATGTGGAAGGTGTTCCCTGGCCTGAGATGTGGCAGCACATCGCTATTTCTGATCATAGCTGAGAAGGAGTTATCAGGTGTAAATCCTGCCCTGTTTCAGCCTGCTCAAAGATGGGAATGACATCTCCTGCTATTTACTGTCACTGAGAGTTGCGAACAGGGACTGCAAACAGGGGAGTTTGCGAGGGAAGGAGAAGGAGAAGCCCTGAGAAGGAGGCGAAGGAGATCCCCTTGCTGAAGAAGCAAGGGAGAGAGTGAATTGCTGACTGTGTGTGCTTGTGCTTGTGTCTTTTTTTCCCACAGGTGATTTCTGTGAATTGTCAGTTACTGTGTGAGTTGGGATTGTGATTGTGTGATTGTCTGGGGGCTGTTTGTACCATTGTTCTCTGCTCAGCCCTGCTCAGCTCAATCAGCCTTGTGATCACCCTTCCCCTGTGTGCTTAACGAGGGGCAAGGGCTGACCCAGGCAGAGAAAGCCTTAAAAGCCAGTGGCTGAGCGACCAGGGGGAGTTTGTGAACAGGGACTGCAAACAGGGGAGTTTGCGAGGGAGTTTGGGGAAAGTTTGTGTTTTGTGTAGCTACTATGGTGAAGAGGACCCGCACCGCTTGTGCCAGCACTGCTACTGTCTCCTCCACCTGCGCCTGTATCCAGACAGACATACTGACCATGGATATCTCTACCCAGATCCTGGCGTGGACTTGCAAGGACTGTGGCCTGCATTTCCCACTCTCAGATGGTCAGGCTGGGGAGATCATTCAATGTGACAGGTGTCTCCTGGTGGAATCTCTCAGGAAGCAGGTGGGGGAGTTACAGGAGGAGGTGGCCAGGCTCAGGAGTATCCATGCCCTGAAGAAGTTCCTGGATAGCATCCATGAGGAAACATGCAAGGATGAGGAAACTATCCAGAGGCAAAGGACTGCTGCCACACCCTCGGAGAAGGATGGGATGGCTCAAGCAGAGGGTGGACACTGGCAACTGGTTACTTCTGGCAGCAGACAGTGCTCCACCCCTGCTCCCATCCCACCCTCCGTTGTGGTAAAGAACCGCTACGCAGCACTACAGACGGGAGATGATATGGAAGAGGAGAAGCCATGCACCCCCGAGGTTGGGAGGATCACAACCATCACACCCAGGAGAAAACGTCGGGTTGTGGTGGTTGGGGACTCTCTTCTGAGGGGGACGGAGGCACCCATCTGTCGCCCAGATAAGGCTTCTCGGGAGGTATGCTGCCTGCCAGGCGCCCGTATCCGAGACGTTACGGAGGGATTGTCGAGAATCATCCGTCCCTCTGACTACTACCCCATGCTACTCATCCATGTGGGAACCAATGATACTGCGAGAGGTGACCCTCTGCAGATCAAAGGTGACTACAGGGCTCTGGGAGCACGGGTGAAGGAGTTCGGTGCACAGGTGGTGTTCTCCTCGATCCTCCTGGTCAAGGGTAGGGGCCCGAGCAGAGACAGATGCATCCTGGAGGTGAATGCCTGGCTGCGGAGATGGTGTTACCAGGAGGGCTTTGGCTTCCTCAACCATGGGGTGCTGTTTCAGGAAGAAGGACTGCTAGGCAGAGACGGACTCCACCTATCCAGGAAGGGAAAGAGCATATTTGGAAGCAGACTGGCTAACCTGGTGAGGAGGGCTTTAAACTAGGTCCGAAGGGGGAAGATGACCAAGACCCACAGGTAAGTGAAACTGAGGGAAACCTGGGGGAAGGGATGGAACTTGGGGGGTGCTGGGGCTGTAACAGCAGGAATAAAAGAGAGAGTAGTTGGAACTGGGGGCTGGGGTCAAATAATTGTTTATTTCTTGATAAAGTCATAATACCTCAGGCGAGTGGGGAAGGAGGACACCGGGAGAAATTGCAAGGGGGAAGATGCGACAGGAGGGAGAATCGACAGGGCAAAGTAGGGCAATGGGCCCGGTATCTTAGGTGCCTGTACACAAATGCGAGGAGCCTGGGAAACAAGCAGGAAGAATTGGTAGTACTGGCACAGACAAGGAACTATGATATAATTGGAATAACAGAAACGTGGTGGGATAACTTGCATGACTGGAGCACTGCCATGGATGGATATAAATTGTTCAGGAAGGACAGGCAAGGAAAAAGGGGGGGAGGAGTAGCTTTATATGTAAAAGAGCTGTATGACTGCTCGGAGCTCCACTATGAAAGTGGAAACAAGATGGTTGAAAGCTTGTGGGTTAAGTTTAGGGGAGAATGCAACAAGGGGGATGTTGTGGTGGGTGTCTGCTACAGACCGCCAGACCAGAAAGAGGAGGTGGATGAGGCGTTCTATGGACAACTAACAGAAGTTTCCAGATCGTCGCAGGCCCTGGTTCTTATGGGGGACTTCAATTATCCTGATGTCTGCTGGGAAGATAATACAGCAGTGCACAGGCAATCCAGGAAGTTTTTGGAGAATATTGAAGACAACTTCCTAGTACAAATGCTGGAGGAACCAACTAGGGGCCTTGCACCTCTAGACCTATTGCTCACAGAGAAGAATTAATTGGGGAAGTAGAAGTAAATGGCAACCTGGGCAGCAGCGACCATGAGATGGTAGAGTTCAGGATCCTGATCAATGGAAGGAAGGAAAGAAGCAGAACACACACCCTGGACTTCAGAAAAGCAGATTTTGGCTCCCTTAGGGAGCTGATGGGCAGGGTCCCATGGGAAGCTGATCTGAAGGGGAAAGGTGTCCAAGACAGCTGGCTGTATTTTAAAGAAACCCTGTTAAAGGCACAGGAAGATAACATTCCGATGTGCAGAAAGAACAGCAAATGTGGACGGCGACCAGCGTGGCTTAGCAGGGAACTCTGCGGGGAGCTGAAACATAAAAGGGAAGCTTACAAGAAGTGGAAGCTTGGACAGATGACAAGGGAGGCGTATAAAGATATTGCTCGGGACTGCAGGGATCAAATCAGAAAGGCCAAAGGACAATTGGAGTTGCAGCTAGCAAGAGATGTGAAGGATAACAGAAAGGGGTTCTATAAGTATATCAGCAACAAGAAAAGGATCAGAGGTGGTGTAGGTCCCTTACTAAATGGGGCAGGCATCCTCGTGGAGGATGATGCGGAAAAGGCTGAAATACTCAATGTTTTTTTTACTTCAGTCTTCACAGGGCGGGCCAGCTCCCAGGCTACTACACGGGGTAACGCGGACTGGAGAGAAGAGTGGCCCTCGGTGATGGAAAGTCAGGTTAGGGAACACTTAATGAAATTGGATGTGCACAAGTCCATGGGGCCGGATGAACTGCATCCGAGGGTGCTGAGGGAGTTGGGAGAAGTGATTGCAGAGCCGCTGGCCATTATCTTTGAGAACTCGTGGCGAACGGGGGTGGTCCCGGAGGATTGGAAAAAGGCAAATATAGTACCTATCTTTAAGAAAGGGAAAAAGGAGGATCCGGGGAACTACAGACCGGTCAGCCTCACCTCAATCCCTGGGAAAATCATGGAGCAGGTCCTCAAGGAATCCATCCTGAAACACTTGGAGGAAAATAGAGTGATCAGGAACAGTCAACATGGATTCACCAAGGGCAAATCGTGCCTGACCAACCTGATTTCCTTCTATGATGAGATGACTGGATTTGTGGATGCGGGAAGAGCCGTTGACGTGATATACCTTGACTTTAGCAAGGCTTTTGATACGGTTTCCCACAACATTCTCGTTGGCAAGTTAAGGAAGTATGGGTTGGATGAGTGGACCGTAAGGTGGATCGAAAACTGGTTAGATCAACGGGCTCAGCGGGTAGGAATCAATGGCTCGATGTCTGGTTGGCAACCGGTAACGAGTGGAGTGCCCCAGGGATCGGTCCTGGGGCCGGTTCTATTCAACATCTTCATTAATGATCTTGATGATGGAATAGACTGCGTGCTTAGTAAGTTTGCGGATGACACCAAGTTGGGGGGAATGGTAGATACTCTGGAGGGCAGGGACAGGATCCAGAGAGACTTGGACAAATTGGAACAGTGGGCCGAAAGAAACCTCATGAGGTTCAACAAAGACAAGTGCAAAGTCCTGCACTTAGGACGGAAAAATCCCATGCACTGCTACAGGCTGGGGACCGATCAGCTAAGTAGCAGTGCTGTAGAAAAGGACCTGGGAGTTATGGTGGACGGGAAGATGAATATGAGCCAACAGTGTGCCCTTGTTGCCAAAAAGGCCAATGGCATATTAGGCTGCATCAGTAGGAGTATTGCCAGCAGATCGAGGGATGTGATAATTCCCCTCTATTCGACACTGGTCAGGCCGCATCTGGAGTACTGTGTCCAGTTTTGGGCTCCCCACTACAGAAAGGATGTGGACAAATTAGAAAGAGTCCAGCGGAGGGCAACAAAAATGATTAGGGGGCTGGGGCACATGACTTATGAGGAGAGACTGAAGGAACTAGGCTTATTTAGTCTAGAGAAGAGAAGACTGAGGGGAGATTTGATAGCAACCTTCAACTACTTGAAGGGTTGCTCCAAAGAGGAGGGAGCTAGGCTGTTCTCGAGGGTAACAGACGACAGAACAAGGAGCAATGGTTTCAAATTACAGCTGGGGAGGTCAAGGTTGGATATTAGGAAAAACTTTCTCACGAGGAGGGTGGTGAAGCATTGGAATGGGCTATCTAGGGAGGTGGTAGAATCTTCATCTTTGGAGATTTTTAAGGCTCGGTTAGACAAAACCCTGGCTGGGATAATTTAGGGGGAGTGGTCCTGCTTTTTAGCAGGGGGTTGGACTAGATGACCTCGTGAGGTCCCTTCCAACCCTATTATTCTATGATTCTATGATTCTATGACACCTACTGCCAATGACTTAGATTTGTAAATTAGCAAATGAACACACACAACTGAAAAATAGGAGCAAGAACAAGGCATCAAAAAGGCACTTTGTTCATTTACTTGACAAATGCAGCTTAGTTTTAATTATGCATGACAGTGCTTCTGAGTACATGGGTAAGCGTTCTGCAAGAGATTTTGTATGAGTTAGTAACACGAGACCTCACTAAAATCTTTGCTGGGAAGCAGGGAGATGCCTGGTTTTGATATGTGAAATTAACGGGGTTCTGCTATATTTTGCATTTATTCCGTGCCTGATATTCAAAGGATTCAACGCTTT
>VOCT01097096.1:0-16515 GCA_007922175.1 Pelusios castaneus | reverse complement strand
CCCCCCCCAACAACCTTACCCTTCATTGCTCCACCCTAACCTCAGCTGGGACAGAGTAGAGGAGGGGAGGGAACATCATGATGGGGGGGGGCACTGAGGGGCACCACTCAGAGTCTTCTGTGTGCATCCCTGCCCCCCAGGAAGGGCCAGCCCACCCTGGCCGAGTGCCCCCCCACCCACCCAGCATTCATCTGCCGCTGCTCCAGCCCGGCGCCTGTGTACAGGCTCTGATGTGGGTGGTCTCTACCCTTGCCTGCCTTGGAGGGCACCAGACAAGCCCTTCACAACAGGGGAAGGGTACAGGACGCTCTGCGCCCCACACAGCCTCCTGCATCCCTCCTCCTATGCCTTGTGAAGGGCCAGCATGAGGGCCCCCTGCAGCCTGGCATCTGGGAGCCTACCCCCACCCCTGGGTCAGCCTCCTGGGCATGCCACTTCTATCCATAAGTATCTATAAAGGTTATAGATCCAAATGACTGGAATAAGCTCACAGTTCCACTAATCCAGACAATGACACTATTTCAGGAAACTTTTGATCTCTCATCTCACTACACCTTCATTATAAACTCATTTGAGATGGTGATTGCTCAGTGTTGCTTCTGCTATTTAGGATTGAGCATCCTGCATTACCTTGTTTGGGCTGAGGTAGAACATGTTGAAATAAAATTGTAGGGCTTCCATCCCGCTTGGGGCCCTCAAAAGAACAAGATGTGCAATGCACAAAGCTATTCCCGTAAACAAAATTTAAAGTAAAAATACTCTTTTCTCAAAGATCACTAATACAATAAATGCATATATAGGTATAACTTGAAGTACAGAGTCTTAGAAGTGGGTGCTTGGAAGTGGGAAGCCTGCTTTCTACGAAATTGGTGTGGACTGGGCAGACAATATTGCACCCACATTTGCAGTTTGCTAACAATGAAAGAATGAAAAAAATTAATAAAAATGACTGTAAGCACTGTGCATTTCACTTCCATCATAATGAAATCAACCCATTATTCTTTAATCTCACACACTTCTAACCAAATTTGCCTATTTTATGCAAAGGAAGGAAAGATATTAAAAGCACACCTGGAATCTTAAATCCTCTGGTTTTATGCATGACTCCACTTGGTATGCATTTTAAAGTAATAATAGGAAGTTTGTAGCTAATCCATCCTTTTTGCATAACTCTTGCCACCTACCACCTGTAATTTACAATAGGGCATGTAATTTAAAATGCAGCACTTGCTCCTCCCCACATTCATTCTCACTGTGATAGAATTTACTAGTCAGTTAGGGTAACAGAAATGTATTAGTCTTAGACAAATTTGCTTATAAAGGGAACAAAATAAAATCAGAAGTACGAGTCTTTTGGTTAACATTATACATTAGCACAGACTCCTGTAAAATCTCGTTCCATTTTTTTTTTTTGCAGTGTGATTATTAACAATAGAGAAACATAATGAATCTGAGCAAAGATAAAACTTCTCTGTAATTGAGGATTTAATTCTGTACTTTCTTTACCAAATGAAGGATTTCTTTTAAGCATTTAGGGTCCTGATTCAAAGCCTGTTTAAGTCAATTGAAGCCTTTCCACTGATATCAGCTGGTTTTGGATTAGTCATTCATTGCATACTGAGTGAAGCATTCAAGGTCATTAAAAAAAACACCCCAAAAAACCAAAAACCAAGCCCCTATTGTTGAGGTCAGCTTGGATTTGTGTTTCTATATTTGCTCATAGATTTACCACTACCAATTTCCACTTGCAGGAATTTCACCGGCAAATATAGTCACCTAATTGTGCATTAAAAAGTTCCAGAGGGATAGCTGTGGTTAGTGTAATTCAGCAAAACAAACAAGGAATCCTGTAGCACTTTTAAAGACTAAAAGATTTATTTATCACATGAGCTTTCGTGGGTAGAATCACACTTCGTCCGATATTTGAAATGGAAAAGGAAAACTTACAGTATAGAAGAGGTTAAGTAAATGCAGTGAAGGGTAAGTCACAAGACCAGTTAAGATATTTCAGCAAATCAAACAACTTGCTTTGATTCAAACAGTGTGGAACAACAGATAAGAAGGTTGGGAGGTTGAAAGAGGGGAAAATCACCTCTGCAGTGGTTCACAAACTGGGAGGCATGCCCCCTTAGGGGGCCGTGAAGAAAATCCAAGGGGAGCACGACGCTGTGAAATTTTCATAGCAAAAAATGTTGTGTCAAGAAAATCTATTTGTGGTTATTTTCAATTGTACAATTACTAATTGAATTTTTGTTAAAAGGTGTTGGATGATGGTAAAGGAGAGGTGGGGAGGTATGAATGTTTCTCAAAGATCAGAAAGGAGGTGTGATGCCGAAAAGTTTGGGAGCCTCTGACCTACTGCAATGAGAAAACCAGGCCATACCTCTATTTAAACCCAAGCTAATGGTGTCAGTTTTGCATATAAATTCTAACTCTGGAGTTTCTCTTTGAAGCTTTGATTTGACTTTTTCTGTTGGAGTACAGAAACTAACATGTCTTTCACAGAGTGTGCAAGGAGACTGAAGTGTTCCCCTATTGTTTTTTTAATGTTAGCATTCCTGATATCTGATGTGTCCATTTATTCTTTTGTGCAGAGACTGTCCAGTTTGTCCAATGTATAAGGCTGAGGAGCATTGTTGGCAAATGATGGCATATCTGAAATATCTAAACTGATCTTATGATTTACCCTTCACTACATTTACTTAATCCCTTCCATACTCTAAGTTTTCCTTTTCCATTTCAAGCATCTGACGAAGTGTGATTCTACCCACGAAAGCTTATGTGATTAAATAAATCTGTCAGTCTTTAAAAGTGCCACAGGACTCCTTGTTTATAATTGTGCATGGTCTTCAAGACTGTGGTTCTTTCCCCCTGCAAAAAAATTCAAAGTAAAAATGTCTTAAAGCTGGCATCCCTTTATGTTTCTATAGTTTGCAGATGCAAAAAACTCTAAATGCAACTACTGTAAATTGGATGTATATCTGTCTGTTATTGTAGCTGTGTTGATCCCATGATATTAGCCAGACAAGGAGAATGTGGAATATCTTACCACTAGCTTCTTTAGTGAGACAGACAACTTTTCGAGATTTTACAGCTCTTTGTAAACTTGAAAGCCCTCTCTCTCACCAAAAAAGTTGGTCCAATACGATATTACCTAATCCACACTGTCTACCTGTTTGATATGCTGTCACTACCACATAATTAGACATCTGTAGCATGTTTTTGCCTGTACAAACGTGGGCACTATGAGAATTGATTTGTCACTGAATGTCTCTATGTAAATGGGGGATCCACCATTGCTAACAGGGCTGTAAGCATGTCTCTACCAGACCAGGGACAATGGTCAATCATTAGACTTTTAATGATTGCCTATTCAGATGAAAAACAAACAAGGAGTCCTGTGGCACTTTTAAAGGCTAGCAAATTTATTTATTGCATGAGCTTTCATGAGAGAAAATCCCACTTAGTGCAGACATTTTCTCCCATGAAAGTTCATGTGATAAATAAAATTGTTAGTCTTTAAACGAGCCACTGGACTCCTTGTTTGTTTTGCTGACCTAGACTAACATGGCTACCCCCCTTTGGAACTATTTAGATGAAACTATAGAATGACAATAGCTTGGATAAGTCTGGGAAAAGTTACTTCCTCCATCATAGTGCCAGTGAGGAGACATTGGAGAGAGGGGAAAATTCCCACCAGAACAAAGGGACAGAGATGACAAAGCAGTGTTTAAAAAGGAGTCAGGAAGGGGAAGCTCTGGGGAGAGAGAGAGACATTAATTTTGGGAAGGATATGGGAAAATTTTTGAAATTTTGGGAAGGAGATGAGAAAATAGGGGCATACTTTCATAATGGCCGGGATGGGGGAAGAGGGGCTGGTTGAGCTGCAGCACCAGCCAAGGTTAGAAAGCATAAGCTGCAACAGAAGAATCCTTGACAACCAGCCCGAAGAATGCTGCAGAGTGGTGAGGAAACTGAGGCAGGGAAATCCATTTAACAATTTTTTGTAGATCTATATATGGCTCATGCTCTTAATTAAAAAGCAGTGGTGATTTAGAATCCTTTGCAAAGTCTCTGTGTGTTGTGTTACATTTATCACACCCCAGTAAACACAGAGCATCCACATGACAGGAATTCTGTGGCAAGGCGTTTTTAAGCTATGGGGGAGTCTGAGCGTTCAGCATCAGTCCCAGGGATTACGCAAGCAGACTGTAACATCTCAGCTCCCAGAAGGGGTACCTGATGGAGGATCTGCATCTTGAAATTGTGCCTGGAGACCCAAAACCAATGGTAGTGCCTGGACCCTGTTCAGAATCTGGTGGTTTAAGGACATGGCAATTCAACATTTGGATTCCCTCTCAGCACTTGCTGAGTGATGCTCAAGAAGAGGGTGTGGAACTAGAGCTGTGACAGAGAGAGGGGAACAGCTGATGTTTAAACCAATTTAGTAATCAAGCCCCCAAAGTTAATAGTTTAAGTGAATTTAAGAAAACGGGTCTCATTTATAGCTATGCCCAAGAATTTGTGTGATTTATCTTTGCCACACTGACATTAAGAATAATAGGATTTTGTATCTAACCTACTCACACATGACTTGGAATATTTAATCCATGACGTGTTTGTGGGAATTAGGAGCCCTGAGTTCTGGCCCCAGCCCTGTCATTCATTTACCATGTGAACCTATACAAGGAACTTAACACTTGTCTCAATTTCCACTGTGTGCAGCACAGATACAATAAAATTCACCTGGTGTCTCGCAAGGCTGAGACTGACTTGATCCATATTGGTATAGTATATTCCCAGGGACTGAAGAAAGATGCTGCTGTATTCACTGTAAATTATTATGAGAACAAATCAAATCCTCTCAAATACAACCAAGGTCAACAGGAAAAAATTAAGGCTTAAATCCTTGCTAGAGGAGCACTATGTTCTAATCTAGTCCCCTGGCATCAGGTAAAAAAGCTTGATTTGTACCTGCTGGGACAGGGATCACAAAAATGCAGGGAATCCCTGGGCAAGCCTTTTTCACCTGACCATATTTCCAATGCCAGTCACAAGACAGGGTTATATAAGAGCCACTACATTGGGTCTTTGTAGACAGAGGATGCTCTGTGGTTATATAAACCAGCATTAGGGCCTCTTTGCACATGCATAGCAGGGGAAAGCAAGTTCAGTGCAACCAAGGATTGGGGCATACAGCTTAAGTGCCCAGCACCAAACAAAAGCAAGAGGATCTAACACGGTGTTTCAGGAGAATGGTGATGTTACTGAAAAATTAAGTCACATCGTTGAATTGGGGACAGAAGAGAGAAGAACCACTGCTAGGCAAAAGATGCTGTATGCCCACTACAGAGCTCAAGGCTTAGCACATCTGTTGAACAAAAGAAATCATAGCCATTTGATAGGCCCTTTAGTGGCTAGAGATGGTAACATTGTTATTAATTGAGCCAGAGATAGACAAATTCAAATTAGATATTAGGCACAAATTTTTAACAGTGAAGGCAATTAACCAATGGAAAAAACTACCAAGGGAAGCTGTGGATTCTCAATTTCTTGATGTCTTCAGATCAAGATTTGGTACATTTCTGAATGATGTACTTTAGCCAAATACAAGTTATGCTTTAGTCAAACCCAGATTATTGGTCTCAATGCAGTGGTAACTGAGAAATCCGAAGGTGAATGTCTTGTGATCATATATAGGAGGAAAAACTAAATGTTCTTCCTTTCTAGTCTATCTGCCACTGATGTTTACGGAGTCTATGCATTTATTTCCTAAAGAAATGTGCAAATTCCCAATTTAACTGTTACAGAGAATCAGTTACAGATTTCACAGCAGACTTACTCTCCCCATATGGGATATGGCACAACCAGACATATAAATATATATAAAAACTTTGCTGAAAAATAAAATATTTGTGTTGATATTACAGGAAGATTTCAAGAGAGATATTCTGAACTTGATGTGCTTTTGCTTTAGCTATGTAACTCCTCTTAGTGCTCATGTGACTTTGCAGCTAAAGAGTCTTGTCTCAGGATTAGAATATACCATCTGACTATTTCCACATCCAAAGTAAGTATCAGATTATACCTGGTAAACTACACTATTCTAATAAAGCTATAGTCAAAGACAGGCTAACTAACACAGGCTTTGGCTCAAAAACCTTTCCTCCTCCCCCTTTCTTTTTTTACAGCTCCCTTAAGACCAAGTCCATTTATATATCATTCACATTTGCACTAAAATTCATATGCCTTGGAAGAGTTTGCTGACTGCTCAAGGAATTTGGATTTGACTCTGAACAGCTGAAACAGGATATATTGGCACACATTGTTTGATGCTGCAAAGAAGAATTTAAAATGGGAAATCTTTCTTTCTGTATTCTGTTTTGGGCTTTCCACTTCATATTGTTACATGTATCCTATCAAAATTGAAAACTGCAGAAAATGTAAGCCAGTTCTACCTGTAGTTTAGAAGGCTTTTGCTTCAATTCTCTACGAGTCTCCAGAGAATCTAGGCAAATCCATAAAAGCTTTGGTTGAGACATTTTGTCTTTTAATTGTATACTGTAATGAAGAACCAATGCTATATCAGTAGAAAATTCAGTATGCCAACCTGCTCCCTTTTAATTTATTTAGTTACAAAAATATAACCCTGCATAGCAAACTAGCCTAGTAGCACAACAAAAGAAGAATGAAGCAAGCTTCCAGATCCCCTTTCATCCAGAAAGCCAAAACAGTCCAAAATCCTGGTATCTAAGTCAATTCTCTCAGCCAAAGTAATTAGCAGCAAAAAGCACTCTCTGGCAGTTCCAGGACAGGAAAAAAAGATGCCAGCAATTTGGAAGAAACTTCCTGTGGTTTGCTAGCACTACGGAAGGCTGAAATGGTTTATATTAAATAATAACTGAGTGAAACTTACCTAAAATGAGAATTAAAATGAAATTCAGATGCTTTTTAAAAGGTTTGAAATAGTTTGGTTAATTCCTATTTTAATAATTGTTCAGTATGTGCACTCACATGTTTCGGGGTTGTCGCTAAGATCAAAAGAGGATCTGCTGAAATACTATGATAAGGGGTCTCCTGGGGTTCAATTCTTAGGCTAGATTTGAGTGACAAGTGATAGTTTCAGAAGTCACTGGGGCTATGTCTACACTTGTAAATTTAAGTCGACTTTAGCTAAGTGGCGTTAACTAAGTCGACTTAAAGACGACTTAGTTAAGTCGACTTAGCATGTCCACACTTAAATTTATAGTCTACTTAAGGGGGAACTTACAAAGTTGACTAGAGCGTCCACACTGGACGCCTAGGTTGATTTGGTACGGGCTAGGGGGACCTTGAGCAGGTCCACTGTGGCAGGAGGGTCACCTCTTGCCCGGTGGCAGGGGGCTCAGCCTTTGCCCCATTGTACATAAGTGGCAGGGAGGGCAGTGGGGGAGTCCTGGAGAGCCCTAAGTCAACTTTAAATCTTCTTAGGGCTACTCCAGGTCTACACTGGCTTAAGTCGACTTTAGAAAGTCAATTTACGCTTAAAGTCGAATTAAAAAGGAGGTTTAATAAAGTCGACTTAATTTTCATTAAGTCGACTTTATTTTCCTTAAGTCGACTTAAGCAGCTTGCTTAAGTCGACTTAAGGAAAGTGTAGTGTAGACGTGGATTAAATTAAGTCGACTTAAGCAAGCTTAAGTCGACTTAATTTCTAAGTGTAGACGCACCCTGGGAGTTACTTTTATACTGTTTCAAGAGATGGGCCACTGGTGTTCCTGACCTGATCAGAAAGAGAGACCTATATGAAATGTTCAGCCTATTCTAGCAAGATTCATAGTCTAATTTTGCAAATTTAAGAGATTAGGAAAGTTTATTATTTACAATTTAGATAATCTTCCAAACACTTGGCTCCTTATCTAAATGAAATCTATTAACTTCTTTTTGAAGGGGAGGGGCGAGAATTTAAGCCTTTTGGTAGGAAGAGTAACTGGTACTATCAACACCAATAGAAACAGTCAATACAAGTGTGTCCATGACCCATGTTTGCAATTATTTAGTTAGAATCTTTTTTAAACCAATTTAGTGTGTGTAGCCAAGACCACAGAGACTGGGGTCGGGAAGGAATTCCCCCCAGGGCAGATGGGTAGAAGCAGATGAGGCTTTTTATCTTCCTCTGCAGCACAGGGCACAAGTAACTTGCTAGTGGATTCTCTGTACCTTGAAGTCTTTAAATCCTTATTTAAGGATTTCAATAACTCAGTCTTAGGTTAGAGATCTATTACAGGAGTGGGTGGGTGAAGTTCTGTGGCCTGCGTTGTGCGGGATTAGATGATCATAACGGTCTCTTCTGACCTTAGTCTATAAAACAAAATTGTTGGGATTATTATCCCCACACATTTCAACAAAATATTCCTTCCGTACATAAGATAGTAGGAGATTCCATTACAGGAGGGAAAAAAGCATAGCTCCTGTAGAGATATGCATATAGAAGGCTGTGATTTTTAGAGACATTCCCCAGCATAGGACAGTGTTGTGTAAATTGGGAGACATGCCCTACAGGTGATCTAATATGGCTGCTCCCGGCTGCACATCTGGAAATCACTCCTGTCTGTGTCACTGAAGTTTTATTCCTTACTCATTCAATAATATGATCTTTAATGAACCCTCAAAATCATTACAGCTCATAGTTAAAAATATAACCCCCCAGAGCGTATTTACTTACCAAGTTAAGATTGTGCTAACTGTTTTGTATGAGAGGTTGGGGCCGGAACCCAATTCCACCCCAGGACCAAAGAACAGACCTTCAGTGCAGCTACTCTAACCCTGTTGTTGTCTAACCCTTGAATAGCAGCCATAGCACGTCCGTACTGTTAGCACTGAATTGTATGTCCACTGAATCCATATAACTGCATATCCACAGACATACCCTGACCCGCACCTTCAGTACCACCTATCTGTGTTCATTGCAGAAATGCCTTTCACAGCACACAAATGACCAGCTCTGATGTGCAAGTCTGACTACATCTGCACAGTCCCACTACAAAGTTTAGATGGATGGAGGATATTGCTTAGACACGCTACACTTGGATGAATTTCATTTTAGGTGATGAAAAGACTAGTTTGGACATATAACCATCACTCAATGCATTTGTCTCTTTTCGTTTTCTCAGTGAACAAGGAGATCCATTTTCCCAGCTTCTTCAGAACCAAGAAGCACAGCTTCCCCTCTGCACATACCCCATAAGAAAATCAGCAAGATATTCCTTAGTGCTGTGATGGTAAGAGCTTTCTGCATCCTTTTAAAAATAATTTCATAACTTGTTCATTAGACTATTCATAAATATTAAACTGCTCATAGCTTTTAGCAGCAAAAACAACAGGAATTACCAAGTAGTTTTTACCTAGAAGCAAGAAAATGTTAATTTTATTAGCAGGTATATTCTACTAATGGAATACATTCAAAACATTAACATGCCGGTATATTAGCATCATTTGCACAGCTCAATAAGAGTTAATGAGAACAATAATTATTTGACGGCAAGTTGCTTTGGGCTTTATTAATCCTCTCATATATTTTTGATCTTCTTCATTTTGGACACCCTAGAATGGTAAACTAACTATATGGCCCAGTAATTGAATTTCTCTTATTACACAAACATGCCATAAAGTGTTTGCCATGCGGGCAGGACTTAGACTACATTTGTTTTTCTCTGAACCATTCAAACCTATTTAGTGAGTAGGAGCCAGATGCTGATAACAGTCACACAAGTCTGAAACTGGTGTAACTCCACTGTTTTGGCCAGTTACTCCGTATTCACAGAAGATCTGAGCAATTAAGATCAGAATTTGGGCCAAAGACTGCACATTCCAGTGGAATGGAGGTTTGTAGCAAGGATGAATTAATTAAGGGGAAAAAATCACATTAAAGCCTGATCTTAATAATAAACTGGTACTGTATTAACATTTTGGTCATTAAACCTGCTTAATTAAATTTAATTGAGCTTTCCCATTATTATGGCTACTGCAAGCTAAATAACCACATGTCGTCTTGTCCCTTCCTCTTCACCCCCCAACAGAGAAAAAAAAGAGCTTCTTTCAGTACAAGTCAAAGTTTGCAAAGACAGCCTCTTCTATCAGCAATGAGCTTAATGAAATCATAATAAAATAATTACAATCAGAGATGGAAGATATTTCTCAGTCACCTAATCTAACTCCTCGAACCTATTGTAAGTGGAAGACACTGCCCTCCAATATATTCTTCAGTGCTTTGTCAGGAACATTATTAAATTAATTAAAGTTATGGGGCTTCCCCATTCTCAATAATATGTAAATCCTTATTTAGGATCAAATTCTAGGAATGAGGCTGAGAATATTAAGCAGATTAACATTTAAAATGTTTATCGTCCAAGTTTCTAAGACTTGACTGGCTGGCTCCTCTTGACAGGGTGTAAAACTGTTTTATTTTGCATTTCTGCAGAAGCTTCATGATTCAAATGTCATGACTTGTGAAGCAAACGTCAATAAGCAATAGTGCCATATCTGAATTAACACATATCAGCATTATGGCAAAAATTTCAAAAGGGCTAAAATGATTTAGGAGCCTAAATCTCATTTTTAAAATGTAGGGCCGTATGTTCAAAGGTATTTATGCACCTAAGAACTCAGATTTTGAAATCAGAGGGAGTTGTGTTCCTAGGCACTATTAAAAACCCCACTAGGCACCTATATGGATCTTCAGGTGCCTGAATACTTTTGAAAATGTATCCTAAATCACTTTTGAAATTGAGATTTAGACTTAAGTTTCTTAGGTGCTTTTGATTTTTTTTTTTAAACTTATCTAATTATTAGCACTGGTTGGGATGTTTTCCATTTAACTATTTTACAGTGAGAAAGCAATTTCTTTTCCACAAAAAGTGTCTGCTTTCCATTGAACATTTTGATTTTCTGTCAAAAGAACCCCCCCCCCGGGGGGGGCCCCCCCCCCCAAACCCCAAAACATTTTCAGATTTCAAATAAAACTGCCTGGTTTTGAATCAGATTTGCCATTACAGTACTTCATAGGAGTTGAGGGTTGATCACCACATTTCCCAATTCTCTCTGCATTGGGATCTCCACCTAAACTTGGTTTCCTGTGAATCACTGCAGCCATGGTACTTCCATGATACATTGCCTGTCCTCAGTAAGAGTGGAAATCTGGTGCACCATGGGAGATATAGCCAATAAAAACTACTTGGAGCATGAGGCACCCAAACAAAGGCTCTTGTGTTAGAATTTCTGAATAAAAATATTTCATTGGGGGTAAAAATATTTCAATTTTTGATATTTTTCCTTTTTGGCTAAAAGGTCAAAAATTTCCATAGAAAATAAAACCCATTTTCTTAACAGCCCTACTAATTATCTAAATTCTCAAATTGTCTTGGCAAACATTCAAGTAACTAGTTCTGCCAGGCTTGGATTTCTGTACAAATTATTCACCTACCCCAAGTGCCTTGACAATTTCAGTGATTTTCTTTGATAGATTTTTACTAACAGGCTGTGGAAAAATGCTGAACCTCTCTGGAGAAAAGAGGATTTTTGTTTTTAAAGCTCACAAGTGTTATACCTATTGCTGTGTCCCACTTTCTTAAGTCTATTGTGCTGTTCAAAGCAGTTCAGGTTTCCAATTTTAACGTCCGAAGAAAGAGCTAAGCTAATGCTTTGCACAAAATGAAGTTATAAGAATGAATCCTTTCCAAATCTTGACAGTTGCAGCAATATCTCAGAATGGTGGAGACAGACGGACACTGATAGTAAAGCGTAATTAGCAACTGGGGAGAGGGGAAGAAAATTGCACAGCCTGAGTATCCTGTTTCTCTTGGATAAAGGTATCAAAAGTCCTTTATTGGCCACTAAACATCACAATAAGAAACATGATACAAGTGTGAATAGAAAAGATATCTCCTTAATGAAAACAGTGTGACTAAAAGCTTTACCATGCCAATTAGAAAAAGAAAGATATGATGTTTCTGATTGGTAAATCACCTTTACAGTAAAATGAGGACCTCAATTTTTGCTGCAAATATACTGCAGCTCCCTGATGGCCTGTAATTGGCCATTGTGAACAACTATTTCAATTTTCTGTGGAAAACTGCATATTTTTCCAGAATTTATTTTTTAAAAGCCAAGCACTATCACACAAAGTCTAGAATCCATGTACTCTATTGGATTTAATGAAGACCATTAATTATTCCTATCTCAGCAGTCACAAACTAACACAACAGTAAAAAGTCTTGATTTCAAACCACTAAATATGCTTCCCAGATTAAAAGCAGCTCCAGTATTATGTGTATATATATATATATGACTATAGCTTCACTCTAGACTGTTTCTCCTTTTAGGAAACCTACCCAGGATAAGAGGGAGAGAAATGATGGCATATCTCAGAAACTGCTGCTTGAGATCAATTTATACAGTGAACCAAAATGTCTTCCTTATAAATATTTATAGGAGACGATTTCACATTTTATGTTCAGCATTGAATGGTACATATTATTCTTATTAATGTTTCATAAACATTTGTACAAAAAAACAATATGCTTTACTTTGCTTCTAAGTATTAAGTAGAATTATTGCAGCATCTGCTTCCAACGGTTGAGTGCACAAGCTATTCATACCATGTCATAAATTCCATGATGCATTAAGATGTCATTAAATATACCTTCTGTGGTTGTCTCCTAATTTACATATCTTGTAAATCATCAGGTAAAAATTGAGTGAACTGGGGAGTTATCTCCTACACCCTTCCCTTCTGCCACAGAATCTAGTGCCATCCCTATTTCCCTCCATCAGACATCAAAATCTGGAGACACTGTCAATTGAAAGAAAAGTATAGTTAATGATTTATGTTTCTTTAATGATGGCTATATTATTAGATAAGTGAAATTTCAGAGTCAATAGGAGCATGCAGGCTAGGAAATTTCAGTTTGGTGGAATATTCCCTCTCTCACTGTCTAGCATACAAACATAATGTCTCAAAGGAGTCCTACTAAAAGCACGGCAAAATTTTTTGACTAATTTTTTTTTTGTACTGGTGGAAGGGGGGGGAGCAAAAATGCATATTTGATAACAAAGAAAAATGCATATTTGGCAACACCAAACCATTTTACAAATTCGTCAATTTTGCCAAAGGGTTTCAATACAAAGAAAGAAATGTGAAAAAAAATCAAAATATTCTGTTTTGACTTTTACAAAATGTGGCGGGTTTTGGTTTTTTTTAAATGACTTTTAGTTCGGAATTGCCTTTAAATTTATTTTATTTTTAAAAATTATTGAAAAGTACTTAGAATTCAATGAAATGTTTAGTTTGGGGTCAAAGAAAATGTTTTGTTTGACTCAAAACATTTCTTCAGCTTTTGATTTCCTAAAAATTTAGAAAATTTCATTTTTCATTAATCTCAAAATGAGTTTTTTTTCAATTTTTCAAAATTGCCAGCAAACCAAAAAATCTGTTATTCACCCAGCTCTATTCCCTGCTCCTCTGAAGTACGAGGATATATTCAGGGGAATGAGGAAAAAAAAAGGATGGAGTCATAATAATTGACTTCAATTTTTCTTCATGTTCTGTTTATGAAGTTTTCCATCATCATAGAGGAAACTACGTTCCAGTTCTGCTATTTTTATACCAGAGTGATGGAAAGTCAAGGCTTTTTCAGAATTTAAGAGGATGTTAAGGGGTGTCTCACTTTCCCACATCATTGTCTCCCCTCTGACTGCCATTTTAGCAATTTTTCTGCAGCCCTTAAGCCCATAGAAGAGTTTTCCTTTCATCAATTCAGGATCCATGCTGTTTCCTACACCAGTTGGTGGGATTGTTTTGTGAGTGTTGCATCCATAACTCTGCTGCCTGCAGAGTATATCTATCACCACTCTGGAGAACTTGGCCTCCAATAGCTCAGAGTTTGGAAACAGAAACCTGCACTTGGATACCAGAGTTGGCAATGTTTGATTTTTGCTCACATTCAGACATGTCAGCCTCCATGAATTAGTCAGGTAAACTTCTTACAGAAGAATATAATTATTGCTATGCATTGCTTCTGATTTGTTCTTTATAATGGAATCAGATAAATATTGAATCTTATGGAAACACTGTCCAACAGCTGTGTTAGTTACAGTGCCCTTGAAAGAGGAGAAATACAAGTGAATTGCAAGGTCTAAAGTCAGCAACAAAGGAACACTGGGAGAGGGAAGGAGAGAGTGGTAAGCTAAACAAAGTACACATATGCACCCAAGGTGAACTGCAGGACTGCCAGAGGTAACTCATTTATTTCATTTTTAAACCTGTCGGCTTCCAGTGGAAAAATATTTTTAAAACCTAAGAAAATGAACCTTTTATTTCAGGGTCAGATTTTCACCTAATGTATGTGTCTTTGTTGCTGTGAGTATTCAGCCCATGGGAGATGTAGACATCCCTTCCAACGGCAACAGCTTCTGAAGAGATAGGTCCTTCAGAAAGTGGGGAGAAAAGTGGGGGGGGAGGAGTGGGGAGCTGATAAATAACATGAAGCACCTCACATTTAGTGACATACTGTATAAAAAAACCAAAAAATCAAACACGGCACTTTTGAAGTGGCACTTTCTCCTTGCCTTTGTCTTTGTTTATATTGTATCTATCAGTCTTTGTAACCCTTAGTCCTTGAACTAGTGCTGAAACTAACATGGAGTGAGTCTCTCTAAAGCAGTTGTTTTCAAATGATGGGCTGGGACTCTCTACTGGGTCGCAGACCTTCAGGTGCTGGGTGGCGACGCCCCCTGCTGCTGTCACCAAATGACTGGAATGCATTGCTGAAAAATGTAATTGTTGGGTCATGGGCATAAATGATTTTTTTTTTAAACTGGGTCATGAGAAAAACGTTTGAAAGCCAGTGCTTTAAAGTATCTCAGTCTTATTGCCAAACACCAAGGTTCTCCTCTTTTCCCCCCTCTTGTTCTTTAGTCATTCAGGAAATAAGGAGGAGGGATGATTAGGGTACCTTTTCTAATTATAGAAAAATGTTGAGCTGGGATGGGAATGACAAGAACAGAACAGTGGAAAGCACAGCTTCTCCAAAATGTGCCTACACATCAGATCAGTCATGCAGGGGAATTATATACTTATTCAGAATTAAAAACATTAGTATGACTACTAATAATCTAGTGCTTAGTTTTACAAACTGAAAAAAGTTCTGTCCGTTTTATAATAAACTGACATCAATTAAGGTTTCACTGAATAATGTCAAGTTTGGACTTTGTCGCCTGACCCAGTAGTATTTGTTCTGTACGTACCATTGGCCATATCTAACCCCGGTTAGCTATGACATACTCCTTTTATCAGAGACCAATATGGGGAAGCTGAGGGCTTGTATAGCAAGGGTTAGCTTTCTCATCCTTTATTTACCTAGGGTATGTCAAATCGTTGATGTTCTGTCTTCAGGATGATCAACACAAAGTTGGCTGGTTGGTTGCCTCTTTCCCCCTCTTTCTGATTATTTCATAGAATCATAGAATAATAGGGTTGGAAGGGACCTCACGAGGTCATCTAGTCCAACCCCCTGCTAAAAAGCAGGACCACTCCCCCTAAATCACCCCAGCCAGGGTTTTGTCTAACCGAGCCTTAAAAATCTCCAAAGATGGAGATTCTACCACCTCCCTAGATAGCCCATTCCAATGCTTCACCACCCTCCTACTGAGAAAGTTTTTCCTAATATCCAACCTTGACCTCCCCAGCTGTAATTTGAAACCATTGCTCCTTGTTCTGTCCTCTGTTACCCTCGAGAACAGCCTAGCTCCCTCCTCTTTGGAGCAACCCCTTCAAGTAGTTGAAGGTTGCTATCAAATCTCCCCTCAGTCTTCTCTTCTGTAGACTAAATAAGCCTAGTTCCTTCAGTCTCTCCTCATAAGTCATGTGCCCCAGCCCCCTAATCATTTTTGTCGCCCTCCACTGGACTCTTTCTAATTTGTCCACATACTTTCTGTAGTGGGGAGCTCAAAACTGGACACAGTATTCCAGATGCGGCCTGACCAGTGTCAAATAGAGGGGAATTATCACATCCCTCGATCTCCTGGCAACACTCCTACTGATGCAGCCTAATATGCCATTGGCCTTTTTCTCAACAAGGGCACACTGTTGGCTCATATTCATCTTCCCGTCCACCATAACCCCCAGGTCCTTTTATACAGCACTTCTACTTAGCCGATCGGTCCCCAGCCTGTAGCAGTGCATGGGATTTTTCCGTCCTAAGTGCAGGGCTTTGCACTTGTCTTTGTTGAACCTCATGAGGTTTCTTTCGGCCCAGTGTTCCAATTTGTCCAAGTCTCTCTGGATCCTGTCCCTGCCCTCCAGAGTATCTACCATTCCCCCCAACTTGGTGTCATCCGCAAACTTACTAAGCACGCAGTCTATTCCATCATCAAGATCATTAATGAAGATGTTGAATAGAACCGGCCCCAGGACCGATCCCTGGGGCACTCCACTCGTTACCGGTTGCCAACCAGACATCGAGCCATTGATTCCTACCC
>VOCT01097045.1:0-28791 GCA_007922175.1 Pelusios castaneus | reverse complement strand
TAGTTTCCAGGCTGTGGTGTGTGGAGCAATTGCTGGTGGTATGGGGGAAGCCAGCTGGACAAATGGTGCTGGCTTTTCTTTCTTGTTTCCAGCTGTTACTGTGTACCAAAAACTGTATCACCAGCTTTCCTGGTCTGACTAATAAATGACTACTTGAAGTTTCTCCAGGAATGCTTTGTGCTCAGGGATGTGAAGGGAGGATGGGTTGAACAAGGGTGATTCAGAGCAGAGGTGCCTGTGGAGTCAGGAACTGGAGAGGAGATCTCAAGCAGAACTGTGCAAATAAACCTTGAGTTAGTTGGCAATTCTGGAAAATGCATGGGGGAGGTAGATGCTTTGAGATCAACCCCAAAAGAAATTTTAAAAAATGAATGGAAAAGTGTTTAAAATTTAAAAGAAGGGGGGGGGGAGTCTAACAAAACAATTCATTTCAGTTTTGAGCATTCTTTTTTCATGGTTTTTAATCTTTGAAAAGAAAACTAAACCACATGTTGAAATGAAACATCATTTGAATTGGAAAATCAAAAATTTTCATTTTGAAAATGGTGCAATGAAACATTTTGATTTGTTTTTTTAAACTGAAGCAATTTGACAAAATTAACATGAATTCTTGAAACATTTTGGTGTCCCTGAATCTGCATTGGTCACCAAAAAGATTTGATCAAGGATTTTCCCCAGCTCTGTCCTCAAGACAGTCTCTCCCAATAGTGATCCAGACTATGGAAAGATTTGACTAAAAATAGAAACAAACAATTAACCATTACATTCTCAGATTTGACCCTCTGATCTAGATGAACATAACTTGAGACCAAGAGCTTCTTTGTTGGTTTTATTTTCCTTAGTAGAGAGCAATAGTTCCCAACTTGGTGGGAGAGAGACCTCCCTGGAGAGGTGTGGAAGATTACAGGAGGTCAGTAATATTGAGGTCATTTAGCCCCTAACAAGCTCCGTGCTGAGCGCTGTCTCCCAGTTCTGTGCTGGCCAGAGCGAAGGAGCAGCCCTGAACTCTGATCCAGCTGAAACAGAGGAGCAGATGCCTGCCCCAGCCCCGCATTGGCCAGGCACCTGTCTGTGTCGGTGGAGGCCTAGAACAGCTCTGGCCAATCTGCCAGGGCCTGCTTCCATTACCCTCAATCCATGAGAGTTGGGAAGAAGCAGGGCCACACAGGGCTTGCAATGGCAGCTGAGCCAGGGTAGTCTTAGGTTCTTACTCATGTAAGAGTAATTTGTTTATTATTATTGTGTAATTTATTAATTATTATTATTATTATTAGTGTTTATAGGGGTTATATGTGTTTATGACTGCTGTGGGTTGGGGCATGTGTTTTACTTAGTCTTAACTCATGGGACTGTCACTCAAAAAGGTTGGGAACCACTGGGCTAGAGGAATAAGTATCAGAATTTCTGGATTCTGGTTTTTGTTCTGCACTCTCATTCTCTCTACGTCCTTGGATAAGCCTCCCAGTCTCTTTGTGCCTCATTTTTCCCATCTATGCAATGGTTTGGACAATATTTACCGAGCTCACAGGGGTGAGTGAAGATGTAATTAACTGATCCAATGATTCCTTTAAATCCTTGGATGAAAGACATCAGGTGGAAATTAATGAGCATGTAATAACTAGGTGCCCATCTTATGGAATCAGCTTTGTAATGGCTCTTGTTTCCTAAGTCTCTGTTATGTGTTGTATGGCACAAGATAAAAGAAGGGAGCTACAATTGCAACTCTGATGCTGGTGTTCTCAACTTAAGACAAACTGATGGGAATATCAGGCTTTATAACATGAGCTGTGGCATTTGTTGAGCCATGTTTATGAACAGAATCAGTTCCTATGTCTGGGACTTATATCTGAAGGAACCTTTGATCAAAGACTGTGTAGGCGTCACTGATGAGACTGAAAGCAAATCTGCCCTATTCTGAATATATCCATGACTGAGAGGATGGATAAACATGTGGAGTAATGCTGCCATCTGCTGGGCAGAGTATACAAAAGTTTTAAAATTAAATGAAGACCACCTATAATGTCTGATAGCCCAGGCCATAACCCTTTCTGTAATTCAGTTAGCATGACCAGATTGTATAGGGCCAGTCCCAATATTCAGAGTTTGTTTTATACAGGTGCTTGTTCCTCTCCCCACCCCCGATTTTTCACACTTGCTATCTGATCATCCTGACTCAGGGGGCTTCTGTAACTTAGGGGTTTGAACTAGGCTTTGTGGCCATTAACCACTTGGACACTAGTGTGAACGCACTTCAACAGGGCTAGTTGAAATCTCTTACCACGTGATTGCTGCTTCATGACCTCTGCAAAATAAGGTGGTGTCTCAGTTCTGCTCCCAGCAGAGAAGTGTCCACAGCACAAAAACACCTGTCTGTTAGCTCTCTCGTTGTCCCTCTGTATATCTATATTTTTATATAAATATATTATATATTTATAGACTTTCACCATAGTACCTAAGCAGCTCTGATCTTGGAGAAAAACAAGTGCAAGAATCATGGAAACAGGTACCTTAGCCTCATCTATCCATATTCTTTGCCTACTGAGTTTTGACACCCGGGCAGCTCAGGCATTTCAGTATCCACCTTTTTCCAGTTTCAAGATGATTCATCCTTTGCTTTACTTTATGTAATTCAAGACTTGTGTGGAGATAGGGCCCCCAGCCAAAATACTGGATCTAAACACACATGAATCCAAATAGGTCCAGGCCTGGACTCTCTCTTTATGATAGGCAGAACAGAAATCCCATCTCCAAACATCCTTGAATTCTCTGATTGCTTCACCTTCCAGACCCAGCTCTCACTTTTGGGATTCAGGCCTATCTTTTGGGTTGCAATAGTTCCAAAAATAATTTATCAAGACTATGAGGTTTGGAAGGGTACAATTGCAAGCCCAGACACAGAAGAGTTTGAGTTTCCTGTATGCAAATAGATTAAATGACTATAAACAATATTAATATCAGACACAAAGAAAGATGTGAAGAGTTTAGTCACAGATCAGGTTCCCATTGTGCTACCTCTATTATGCAGTGATATCACAGTATATTTGTGGTATACGACCTTATATGGGACCCAGCAATAGTGGGGCACGTTAATTGTTGTTGGAGTAAGCCTCTAGCAATACTGTTCTTGTATCCATCATTTATCTTCTTTCCCTTGTCTACAACAGAGGTTCTAGCCAACAGCTGGAGAATGCTGGAGAAGAAATTATCTGCAAATGTAAATGATTTTTTTTCTGATTAATTCATATTAAGTACAATTTCTTGTGTGCAAATACCTCTTGTATCCATGAAGTGCAGAGCTGTGTGTGGATGGGCCCAAGGAGGGGAATTGTGTGAAAACAGCAGAAAACAACTAGCAAAAGCCATATTTTGGCTCAGTGAACATATTGTAAGAAAGGGATATTTTACCCAAGGGAAAATATGAATATGAAAGATGCATTTGCCAGAAATTTCATTCTGGATCAAGCCTGTGAATTCTTGGGTTCCAACAGAGAATACTCATGGCCATTTAATGCAGCTTAATTAGAAATGAGACACAGGGAAACAAGGGGAAAAAACTTAAGACAATGATGCCTCATTTCCATTTTCTTGGTGCACCTTCGCAGTTGAGAATCAAGAGTTCCAGGCTTCCTACACCAAAGATGTCCTACAAGAGCAGCTCTCCTAAGATGATGTGATGCAGATTTAATGACCTCCATCCACTCTCCTTCACAGCCAACCCCATTCCTGCTCCTGACTTTCTAGCTCCAGTTAAAACTGAAAACAGAGTGAGGGTGCTAATCGAGTATGGTCTAGTGTGACAAAGGGGGCTGGTGCTGATACTGAGGTGAATTCAAATTAGCACCTTTGCAGATATGAACCAATGGTTCCCAACTGCAGGCACTGTCAGAATGAATAGAGACTGGAAATCAACAAACTGTCAGGAGCTATTTACTGTTCATGAGAGCGTCTCTAAATAAAAATGTGATTCAGCTAATGTAATGGAAAATCATCCACTTTCCTCCAAGTCTGTTTTTGCTTGTTTTACAGTCAGATTCCAGCTCTTTACTCTCAACCCTCATGGCAAATATTTCATATACAAAGGCATGGGAAATGCAAAGGTGTGCTGCTTAGAGATGTTCACAATCATATGTTCCACAGTAGTATCAGTAAGTAAGCCACCATTACCGTAAAATAACAGTACATACATCGCACACCTACATTGCCTGTGTTGCATTGTACTTACACAGTTTATAGAAAAGGGGTCATTCTTCACTGTCTGTTACCTGATTACTGTGATGGATGGGCTACTCTTCCAGCTGATCCTGATCAGCAAGGTATCAAATGGCCCTGTGCAGTTACTAGACCCTGCTGGGACGGGACAATGGGATGTGTTCAAAAGGTTAGAAAGCTTTATTAGTGAGGGTGGGTGGTGGCTGCAGAAGATCTGTTGGCCTTTCTGGTAGGCCCTAAAGAAAGATAACCCCCAAGCAGGTGGTCTTGAGGAAGGCTGCAGGAGGGAGGCTGAATTTTGTGATTGGCTCTGGAAGAAGGGAGATTCAAGAGGGAAAAGCCCTGAGAATTGGTGCTCCATAGGAGAGAGGGAAAGAGCTTAACCCAGGAGGAGCTGAAAACCCTTTTGTTATGTTGTATTTGTTACTAGTGACTTCCCAAGTGGTGCTGAAAGAAACTACTGTCTGGGTGAGTTTTCCTTGGGTGTCTGAGGCTGGCTGAATAGTGCCACGGCAGGTCAGAAGGGGGTGATCTGGATGTTGGCCTTCCCACCTTTTTGTTCGTCTGACTGGATGAACATAACCTCTTGGATCTGCCAGATTGCCTTGAGGGAAAGATAAGCAAAAATAAAGGAAGTCCTGTAGCACCTTAAAGACTAACAAATTTCTTTAGGCATAAGCTTTCATGGGCCACAACCCACTTTGTTAGATGCTTACTCCCGAAGAAATTTGTTAGTCTTTGGTGCCACAGGACTTTCATTGTTTTTGCTGTACAGAGACTAACATGGCTACCCTCTGAAATGTATTTTGGTAAGATTTCCAGCAAGGGTGGAAATGTCATGAAACCATCTTCCATGCAGAGGCATAGAGAAAACTGTATGCCTGATTATACAACCCAAGGCTCTGCCCTTCTCCCCCTCTTCCCCAAGGGTCTGCTTGTCTTTAATCTCTTTGCTCTTGTTGTATGCCTACACTGAAATGCAACCAAGGGCTCAGATTCAAGTTTGAGTTCAATGCCTGCCTTCCTTCTGCACTCAAATCTGTCAGACTCCGTTGCATAAACCCTTAGAACCCAGGTTCTAAAACCGAGCAGTGTAGGGGAGGGAGACGGGTGGCCCACTGGGACTGGATCCAAACTCCATCATTTTGAGTGTGGTTGTAGGTTGGGAAGGGCCCCCAGACTCATGCCCTGAATTGTGCTAATGCCATCCCACAATCCGGTGGACCAGTGTTTGTTGGCCTTTCTGTCCCCAAACTAGCCAATCAACTCCTAGGAAGTGGAAACATCCACACTGGTTCAAACGCATTTGCTCAGTGTCTAATGCTTCAATTTTATTCTGGCCTCTGAATGGCATAGAGTGAGCCAGCTCCTTTGCTAGATATGGCCACAGAGTGGCAGCAAACAGCTTATGGTTTTACCTGTTTGCATCACAAGTGAGTGATAGGGATAAATACAGTCCTATGTGCACAGAGTCCAGCCTATGGGTTGGCCTGCCAAGCAGGTGGTTGAAATATATATTTAAAAAACAAATCATGGCCATAGGAACAGAAAGAGTCTCCAAGGCAAACATTAGTCTCCAGTGTCTAGATGAAGGACCTACTTGAGATGCCTGCTGTGGTGGAAAATGCTGATGTAAACTAAATAATTAGCTGTATTATTGTATTATTATTAAATCTGTAGGAAAGAGTTAAATTGAGCACCTGGCCTGAATGATAGCTATTATGATGATGGGGTTACTACACACAAGCCTTGCTGTCCTGTAAATGAGATTCTAGTTAAAAGTTATATTATCTTCCTTTTTCTCTTCTCCCTTCCTGCAACGAAGTATGCTACCTTCCCCTCCTACATAAGATCTATATGGGAATGTTGCTTATCACATGCCTTCCCCTCCCCTCTCTTACAAACATCTTGTTAAGGAATGCAAAATCATTTCTGTTGCAAAAAAATAAGTTTGAAGGTAAAGTGCCGCCGTGCTGTATGCTAAACCTGTAAACAACAAACAGAGGCATGGATAATTATATTCACCACATAGTTATTAATATTTATTTTAGGTGTTAGTGTAACCAAACAAGGGTCTCCGGGGAGTTGTTGAAAATGCAAGCTTTTGGGCTATGTCTACACTGGCAAGTTAGTTCGAATTAAGGAGACTTAATTCAAACTAACTAAAGCCATGGCTACACTAGGCTTTTGTTAGTTTGAATTAAGGGCTTCCTTAATTTGAACTAATAAGTTTGAATAGGGTATTCGAACTAAGGGGTTAATTAGAAGTAATTAGTTCAAATTAACCAATGTGGCCATGTTAATTCAAACTAATTTCTTAGTTCAAATTAACCGGCCATTGAAATGAATGGGGATGGCTAATTCGAACTAAGCAAGTGCTTGCTTAGTTCGAACTAACATTCCAGAGTGGCCATGCTAGTTCGAATTAAGCTAATTCGAACTAACTAAAATTAGTTCGAATTAGTTAGTTCGAACTAACTAATTCGAATTAATTTTAGCAAGTGTAGGCATAGCCTTGCATATTTTTTAGCATAAAAGGATTGTAATGCCGCCTCCTCCTTGCTCACTCACAGTGTCGAGGAGGAACAAGGAAGCAATAAAGGATGACCCGTCGATCCAATCCATCTCTTGGACTCCCTTTTTTGTTGTTTAACAAAATCCTCAGCTCCACTAGAAAACACCAAGTTTAATTCTGTGCACTCCTGCTGGTGCGGCAACAAGATAGGAGGACACAACATTAATAGAAAACATCATCATCTTGGAGTTTCTAGGTTTCTCTATAATGCAGTAAGATCTTGTAATGGAAGTTTAGCTGGGGGAACTCCTGGAGAGGGGAGGAAATAGAATCTAGGAAAAGGCAGAGGCGTCTATCGAAGTGGAAAAGAAAGAAAATCAGAGGGATTGCAGAAATGCAGTAAAAATAGCCTTTTTAAATAAACACAGGTCCCTCCAAATGACACAAAACCACACAGCCATTCACAAACTTCTCAGCTTCCTTGGATTTCAAATCAGGCTGGAAATGATACCAGAATGGCTTTTTTGGGACGGGTGGTGGTTTTTCCTGACCAAATCAGGCACACCATAATTCAAATGATCTTTTTTTAAGAGCAAACCCATTATATTTTTGAACCTCAATATATATTTTGGTTTGAGTCTGAGCTGAGAGAGAATTGCATTGGTTCTTTTATTAATCTTATGACAACCTGATTACAGAGCTGCTGGGGAAAGTGTTTAGAAGAAAATGAGAATTAACACTAAAAGCATGACTAAAAATCAAGCTGATAAGGCTCTTTAGCCTACTCTTCATCAAATCCCTCAATTAGTATTCCGTATTGTTTGTATTCCAATAGTGTCTAGAAGTCCAAACAAGAGCAGGGCCCCCACACCCTATATAAATTCATGGTAAGTGACATTCCCTGCCAGAAGAACTTATGATTTAAATAGACAAGATGGGCCCTGTTTGGGAGAGAGAAAACTTTTAGTCCTATTTTATAGCTGGAAAATTTAGGCAGAGGGTGCATCTACACTGGCAACTTAGGTGAACTTAAGGATGCTTCAGTTGACCTACACAAAGCCTTGTCCACACTGGGCTTTTAAGTCAACTTAAGCGCTTTCTTAAATCGACTTAATAACAGCTTAAGTCGACTTAATAACATCACCTCTGAAGGTCAACTTAAGCCTGAAGTCGACGTCTTAAGTTGACTTAAAGCCAGTGTGGATGGGGAATAGTGCTAAGTCAACCTTATTAAGTCGACTTAAAGCCTGTGTGGATGGCTATGTCTACTATTAAGTCGACTTAACACGGTCAACTTAAGTCAACTTAAAGTGTAGACACTCTGTTAAGTCGACTTAACAGAGTCGACTTAACTTTACAAGTGTAGACATAGCCAGAAAGATTAAGGGTGAAACTTGCAAGTACACCAAAGTGGAGGTAAGTAAATCTGATTGATTTTTCAGTAGGACTTAGAATTCTAAGTCACTTATGGTACCATTTGAAAAACCTCTTTAGGGATTTGCTCCAAACCACACACGAAATCTGCAGCAAACTCAGAAATTGAACCCACATCCTCTGACCTTCACTGCAGTACTTTAATTACAAGACTATCGTTCCTTCCCAAGATCTACTTGTTCCATGATTCCTTCATAGAATTGAAGAGCAGTTGAGTAGAGCAGATGGCACTACCTGAACTGTGAGTGGTCCAGTGCAGGTGATGGGGGCTGGGGAAAGGTATTTTTGCCAGTGCCAGCCTATCTTCGCCCCCAATAGTCTTGGATGAGTGTACTTAGGGAAGGAGCTATTCTTATTAAATAATTGTCAGATATGGTACACAGCCAAAGGGAGCAGATAAGACAGAGGCTTAGCCAAGAAAGCCAGAGAGAGTCTAGGAAGAATCTAGTCACACAGTCCACAGGCAGAAGTAGATGTGAAGTTGAAGCAACAGATTGACTTGTTCGTCGACTAAGGAGATGATGAGAATAATACAATGGTATATTCAGATAGTGGCAATTTTCAATGATTAGCATATTTAAAGAATTTAGCAATAGATTTGGTATTTACTTGCCTTAAATAGAAAATAGCACTTTTTGATTGTTAAATATCTCAAATAATGAAAAAATACCTGTGATCCAGCCCATTATTTCACTTAAACATGAAAAAAGGGTGTTTCTCGGAAGACAAGGTAATAAAGCCATAAAGACACATTAAAGTTGTTTGATTAAGCCTGTAATTTGGTGTTGGTTGGCTTCAGTGCTCCTACACAGCTGCACGACTCTATAGAGCCTTTGTTCTCTTTGTCTTTTTCAAGTTCATCAGAAATAGTGTGTCACAAATGAGACGTATTATCTTAGCACTATGAACAACTGGATGGAATAAGGAGGTTGACACCAATGTTAAAACTTTCTTTTCTTGCCTAATCATTTATTATAAAAGAAAAATAGTGCAACCCCGATTGGGGTTTTTTTTTTTTTTTAATTTCTTGCTCTATAAATCTTTGTAGACGAATAGGCCCCACTGCAAGGAGTCTCCTATCAAAATTAATACTTACATCTATCCAAAGCTGAAAATGAGGCCCCACTGCTGCCAGATCCCTCTGCAAAGTCTCACAAAAAACTTTCCTGTTCTGCCATCAGATACATTTCCAGCCATATCTTGCAAATAACATGAACCGTATAGCTGCATGTTCACCAAAATGTAACTTTTTTAAAGAGTCAAATATTGGCCAAGTATCAGTAGTATGAAGAGGATTCCTGCAGATTTGGTATTTTGACAACCCCTTCATGTAGTGTTTACAGGTGATTTTCAAAGACTGATCGGGACAGTTACACTCACTTGATTTGTGTGTATACAGTTGTGCATGCAAATTGGATATTTATAGGCATGTGGGGCCAGTTAGACACAACTATCTGAAAGGTAAAATGGCAAGTGCAGGCAAAATTTAGGGCATGCATGCTCCTTTGGAAATCTGCTTCTTTTGAAAGCCATCTGGTTGCATCAGAATAATTTTCTCTCTCTTTCTGAGTTGGATGAGAGAAACAGAGGGATCAGGGTTCCTGAGTACCAACTGCTGCTGAAACAGTGGACTCTGTTTAGATGGAGCATCGTTGCTGCTTCTATCATTCTTTTCGCTACTCTTCTCTAGTAGGTTGTTCCTGAGATCTCAGTCTTGCTGGTCTCTTCTGGCCTGTCTTGCTAAAGATCTGGTATCCCTGCCACTCTAGGCGCTTCTCTTGAGCTCCCTCCCAGTTCTGGAAAATCACATCTTTTCTAATCTTCAGAGGGTTGCATTTCCCTGCTGTGCTTTTGTCAGCTCTTGAGAGTTTAGCTGTGTGTTTCCACATAACTTTGAGTTGACTTTTCTTGAGTTTTCATAACCCACCTTACCTGTATCTTTCCCCCAAAAGGCAACATTATTTTTTCTCTTTACCTTTTCTCACCATGTTTGCTTTTAGTGCTATTGGAACTTACTGGAAATGCCTTATTGTCACTATCCCATCACGATGGTATCATATATTTCATAGTTAGAGGGCTAACTATACCAGTGATCCTGCCTAGTTTCTTGGAATGCACCCATCTTGGGCCTTCCAGCTTGGTCTGAGAGTGGGACAATCTTGTGATTGCAGCCCAAGAGATGTGAAGGTGATGCCCTTAAAGGCTATGTCTACACTGGCAAGTTAGTTCGAATTAAGGAAGCTTAATTCGAACTAACTAAAGCCATGGCTACACTAGGCTTTAATTAGTTTGAATTAAGGGCTTCCTTAATTCGAACTAATAAATTCGAATAGGCTAGTTAGTTCGAATTAAACAATGTGGCAATGTTAGTTTGAACTAATTGCTTAGTTCGAACTAACCCACTCATTGAACTCAATGCAAATTGCTAATTTGAACTAAGCAAGGGCCATGAATGGCACTTGCTTAGTTCGAACTAAATTTTTCTAGTTCGAATTAAGTTAATTCTAACTAACTAAAATAAGTTTGAATTAGTTAGTTTGAACTAACTAATTCAAACTAATTTTAGTAAGTGTAGACAAAGCCAAAGAGACCAGGAGGAATCAGAGGTGCAGTTAACTTAGTAACTCTGACACATGCAATATATTATAACTGTAGATGTTTTCAGTACTCATATGACTTTCCAGCTGTCCTTGATGCAAAGTATCTTTCCCCTTCAAAATGATGCAACGTTTCCTGACAGACTGGGCACGTTCTAGAAGCCATGACAAAATATAAACAGTTTCTGGGCAGCTTTCTGTTATGTCACGAATACTCTACATACTTCTAACAAGCAAATCAATATATACCTCCTTATACCAGTTCAAAGTCCAAGCTTTCAGCCAGATCCCCGCATGCCTTACTCACCTGGCAGAACTGTTTGCCTGGTAAGGAAATAATGAATACCACTTTTAATGAAGGAAATACTGGTACAGAGTTAATTAATGTGTTTTAATCCAGTGTTTCTCAACTTTTAGTTGATCGGGGAATATCTAAAGGTATTAATTACTTTACGTGGAACACCTGATGAAAACATTCTCGAAAAAGCTGATATCAGCGGTGGGAGATAAATGCCCCAGTCGCAGCAAAGCTTCCAGGTGTGCATCAACATCTGCCGCCACATACGTGGAAGCTTTGCTGTGGTTAGGGCATTAAATTGCTTCCACCCCTTCCCATTCAGCCCTCCCCCGCACCCCAACCCTGATGGGGTGGGGTCAGGGTGGATCACAGAACACCTGGACTATGTCTGAGGAGCACCAGTGTTCCATGAGAAATGCTAATAATCAACTTCTTCACAAAGAATTTGAAGGGGGTGGGTGGGAGACACAGATTTTGTTCACAATCACAGGTGCAAAAACAGAGCCATCCTAATCCAGTATAACTGAGCTCACTACTTGTCTCCTCCCCCACCCCCCAGCCCATCTCAGTAGCCTCAGATGTTCCTGTGGTGTGCTTGGGGTGCTATGTCCACATCAATCAAAAGCCAAATTAGAAACAATGAAATGACATGACACATCCATCTGCCATTCCTAGTGCACGCCATGTAATCTATGGCGCTTCAGAACCATAACAAGAATATGATTTGGCACTTCTCTCTCAGTAACGGGCAGGTGACCTCCTGTTTCTTTCATATGCACTAGCAGGTTGAAGGTGAAGGGGGCCCTCTATCAAATCTTGCAGTTCTTTGGAAACATTGGGGGCAATATTTCATACACTTTCCTCTTTATGTACATTAATAAATCATATGGGAGCATCAAACTCTGAGTAAAGAATAGCAGCAAAAGGAAAAAAAAATTACTCAGATAGTGATCTGTCTTCCTCCAAGCACGGATGGTCCTTGTGTTCATCATGTTCTTTCTAAAGCTATTTTCCCTTCTCTTAAGGCTTACCCTGAACTCACCCTCTCCCCCTGCACAAACTTATGACTGTTGTTGTAGGAAACAAACATTATTGGAAGTCCAGGATGTTTATCATACTCTTCATAGTTTAAAAATAACTTTCCCAGTTGCAATTAAATTGCAAGGGCCCCTTCTCACTGTGATAATTTTAGAGTCCCAGAATAAAATTCTGACACATTCTAAAAGACATTGTCCACTAAAAAACATACATTGTAAATAAAAAGAATGACCCCACCTACACTACTAAGGCCTCTGTTTATTAAAAGTGAAATAATTTTAATAATCCAGTTTATCTGGGGAGCTAGGCTGTTCTCGAGGGTAAAAGAGGACAGAACAAGGAGCAATGGTTTCTAATTACAGGTGGGGAGGTCAAGGTTGGATATTAGGAAAAGCTTTCTCACTAGGAGGGTGGTGAAGCATTGGAATGGGCTACCTAGGGAGGTGGTAGAATCTCCATCTTTGGAGATTTCTAAGGCCTGGTTAGACAAAACCCTGGCTGGGGTGATTTAGGGTGAGTGGTCCTGCTTTTTAGCAGGGGGTTGGACTAGATGACCTCGTGAGGTCCCTTCCAACCCTATTATTCTATAATTCTATCTGACCTTCTGTATTATTTTTTTTTTCACTCAGCTTGGACAACAAAAGTCAGTTTAATTTTTGCTTGCTGTCAGTTTCTCATTCAGGTTCTTTTTGCTGGCTGTTTGGGTTTCAAACGTTGCCAAGAGGATGGCTGGTTGGTTGAAAACAGTTGTGTCTATTAGGATCTTTAAAAATGTGGAAACTTTCCTTTTGGTCTTAGGTTGCTTCCTTTATAAAATTTACATGGGGTGCCAAATTTGTCAGTGTCCATTCTAAGCCAACTTTCCCAGGAAGACACTCTGGCACAAAGCACACTTGCTATTTATTTGCAAAGGCTTCTCAATTCGATTCACAAGCAGTGTGTATTAGAAGGACCATACTGCACCCAGCTTGTCACACCACTCTCACCCCCCACAGGCATCTGCACAATTTGCAGTGTGGGGTTTAAAATAAAATACGTGAAATGTTTAAAAATAGCATGAAACAATGGTACAGGTTTCTTTTCTGTTTTTCTGATGCTCCTGAAATAAAACATATTGTGCCACTGGGTGGAGTAGGTCCAAGGACCCCTCCTTCAGGTCTCATGGCCCTGCCTCAGTCAATAACAGAGAAGATGTCCTCCAGGTAGGTTAGAGTGGCCACAGGGAAACAGCCAATCATAAGGGCTGCTGGAGTGGCCAATCAAGGGCCAGAAAGGCCATATAAAAGGGAGCAGCCAGGCAGCTCACTCAGTTGTTGTTTGGAGCTAGAAAAGGGAAGACTGGGTTTCTGGTTGAAAGATTAGTGGGACTAGGGACAGCTCAGAGCAGGCAGGACAGAGCCCAAGAAAGGTTGCCAAAGACTGGGGGATCAGAGAAGGAGCTCCTGGCTGGCTGTAGGACTGAGCAAGGACTGAGCCCAGAACCTAGCGAGACCAACGAAAGGTACCATGAAGGGCCCTGTTGGGTTCTTATGGAGGGCAGTGTCTCCTGGGAGCAAGGCTTGGGAAGTAGAACTCGGAAGGGGTTTTTGTTCCACTTACAATGTGTGAGGCTCTGCTAAAGGGCTGAGTCACAGAAGATAACCCCCCCCTCAAGAAACCATTGGGTTGGGGGTGGTATGTATGAGAGGTGGGTGCTGCCCTGTTACACATTGTCACCTTAGATTATTTGTGTTCTCAGACTGTGGAAAAAACAACAAAGCATCTACAAAGAAAGAATTTCTGGAAAGGAAAGACAGAGTAACTTGTGCTGGATGTAACATTGTACATCTGAACTGGAATACAAAATAGTGTCTGTTCCTGCAATTGGGGTGATGACTCCTCTTAATAGGGAAGTGCTGTACACCCATCTCAGAATGATAGCAGCCCCTGTCTTTCATAACTACATGCAACATTTTCATTGCAAGCCTGTTACCCAAATCCCAGGCCAGGTTTGCCAAAATATTCATTCACATTGATGAAACTGGAACAGGTTTCAAGTGATGCAAAATGGGGCAGTTCATGCGCCTCACTCTAAGTTTTGTGTGTTATTCAACTCTGAAAACTCCAAGCCCAACTCAGAGGTTAGGAAGAGTTCTTTTGGGGGTGTTAGGTGAAGCATTTTGTATTATTTCTGGGGCACACAAAGCACCATGTTTTATATAATAATAGCTTAACTCACTGGATGAAATTCTCTGTGTTGCATACACAGGTACGGTGAGGTCTGGTGAAGGGAAAAGGTGGTGTTAAGTTATCTTTTCTCCCTTCTGATTTCTGGACATATCAGAGCCCCAAACAAGGCTCTACGTTATACAGAGCTCCATGGGAACTGCTCAGAGTACCCATAGCAGCATGTGCTATGACTTTATCCTCTTCTACCTCACCCTGGAATGCCCCCAACATCTGAACTTTTGAGATGGCCTGTGTGGGGTTGCCTGTGGATGGGCCTGTGAACTGCTTATGCTGGGAGATTTCTTCCCAGCCAGCTAACGGGCTTTTATGGTCCCTGCACTATTTTTTATTCTTATTTATTTGTATTATCATAGCCCCTAGGAGCTCCAGTCATGGACTAGGCCCCACTGGGCTAGGGGCTGTACAGACTTCAAACCGTAAGACAGCCCCTGCTCCAAAATGCTTACAACCAAATTATTGGGGGTTGGGTTGGGTAGGGTGGGGGTAATCAGGGAACAGTGAGATCGTGTTGGTCAGGATGAGCAGCAGCAGTCTCAGTATACCAGCAACCTAACTGTGGTCCATTTTTTTTCATAGGCTTTGAGTCAAGGAGGATAATGAATTGATGTTCTGACTTTTGGGGGAGTTTCTCCCAGGCACGAGGGGCAGCATGGGATAAAGCACGGAGGTGCTTGTTTGAAAATTTAGCAAGTGGGCAATGGAGGCTGGCCTCCAGGGCCAAGCAGAGGCAGGAACTGATCTTCTGATATTGAGAGAGAGAAGGTGAAAGCGAATAGGTCGGGAAGGACCTTGGAAGTGAAAGGCCGTAGCACAGAGGGGAAAGACTCTCCCAGTACTCACAAAACCTTTGTATTCCTGCTTATTCTGGCAGACTGTGTAGCCCGTTAAGGTAATAGCTGGGGATGCACAAGTTGGGACCCATAAAAAAACCCCAAAATGTCTTACAAGGGTACAGGAACTTATGCTTTACACTTTGTTTGCTAAGAAACATACTACCTTTCCCCAATTACTTCAGAAACAATAAATGCTCCCCAAAACCTGAAATTCCACCTCTCTATCCCCAGTCCACACTCACTTCTGCCCATTGCTTCTTTTTCACAATCACATTTCCAAGTTAGCTCAATGTTTTCTTGAGATGAGGCTGCGAGCTGGAAGAATTCCCAGCATGTCTCATTTAGACACAGTTGGAGTTATAATTTCACACTGAGCCTTCAGCTGAATTGGGTGCATTGGAAAACATTCCAATGTACATACTAAAGTAAATAAACACCTAACAGTTGGCATCCCATGGGTTATCAGCTGTTTCTTAAAGATCAGGGAGTTGTGATAATACCCATTTGATAGGCATTTACAGGCTCTCTGATAGGCATTACTTAACCCTTCAGAGCACTTGACAGCAATTGACATATCTTCCATGGAGTGAGCAGGGAGATTGAAGTGTTCCCCTATTGGCTTTTAAATGTTGTTATTTCTGATGTCAGACTTGTGTCCTTTTACTCTTTTGTGAAGAGACTATCCAGTTTGTCTAGCATTCAAAAGTCAGTAGGGGAACATTTCAATCTCCCTGCTCACTCCATGGAAGATATGTCAATTGCTGTACTTAAGCAAGTTAATTACAAATCAAAGCTTTTCAAAGAGAAACTAGAGTTAGAATTCATATGCAAATTTGATACCATTACCTTAGGTTTGAATAGAGATTTGAACTGGCTTTGTCATTACAATAAGTGACTCTCCTCTATCTCTACCTCCCCATCTAATATGTTATTCCATGCAGTTTGAACCTAAACAACTGCTTTGATTTGCTGAAATAGTCTGACCTGACCCGATGACTTACACTTCCTTGCATTTATTTTCCTCCCATTCTGTAAGTTCTCCATCTTCAAGCATCTGATGTACTGGGATTTTATCCCACGAAAGCTTATGCATTGAATAAATTGGTTAGTCTTTAAGAGTGTGACAGGACTCTTAGTAATTATCATGAGACTCATGACAAAATTATGAGAATTGGCAATACTAGAAGAGTGTGTTTGTGCTGATTAGGCTAATCCACCTGTGGATGCTCAGGGGCCTAGATGGAATGCTCATAGAGTAGGATCAGTGAAGATGTTTTACAGAGGTTAGATGTGATGGCTGCAGGAATCTGACCAACTGTATCAGAGCTTTTCCTTTCTTTGTTATCAAGTGATCAAAGATCTGAGACCCTACTCAGCTGTGTACTGTAACTTCTCCAGTTCTTGTCTTAAATGGCTGTACAACAAATTGAGAATTAATACCTGCTGTGATCTACCCTGGAGGAGACTGCAAGGCAGGGACTGATGAAAAGATTCCTGTGTGCAAGTAGTTTGTAAAGCACTTTAGGCCAGATTTGAAATGATATTTAGGTACCTAAAGATCCATTTGAGAGTTAAGTGCCTTGGCACTTTTGAAAATCCTGCCCTGTGCCTCTCTGCATATTTAGGTGTCTTTTAAAATCTAGTTTTTTGTGCTCTACCTCAAGGGCACTACAACAAATACATGAATTAATTATTATTTAGGAATATGAACAGCAAAAACATGTTATACTCTCTTGTATCTAATTCCAGGGATAATTTTGTTATACAATTTATAGCAATGATGCTATACAAAATACATGTATTATATGGAATGGTAGAAAGCCCTTTAAAACTACCCACACTCACCTTTTTCTTCTTTTCTTCCCCTTCCCTCTCCTGCACCTTTTTCTTCCCTTCTCTCTGTTTAAAAAAATCACTTTGCCTAGCTGGTATAGAATGTTCATACTCATGGAAAAATGGTTTGTGGCCTCTTCCTTACAGCCTTTCACTGTCACCCCTTTGCAAAGCAACATACCCTTTGACTTCCAGGTTTCATACATATCTCCTGGGATGACAACAGCATGCACGTGGCTCTATTATCAAAAAATTATTGAGGGCGGATATGAAAAAACTTGGCCTCCACATCCAGCTTTTATCTGGAACCGTCATTCTCAACTTTATTCATATTTATTTTCCTTGTCCTTGGACTAATCCGTCTGGATCAAAGGCTTTAAGGCCAATCGGCTTGGTGTATCAGAATGAATACAAAGCATGACATCCTTTTATATAGGTGCATTTTATATCATCCTCAAGCCCTTGAGGCAAAAGCGAGGCATTTTTTAAGGTTGTGATTAAATAAATGTGCAGACTGGTGTATTTGGTGGCAGGTGGCTGTGGGGGACCAACACAAAGAACTTAGACAAACACAGGATGTATTTTACATTATACGTCATACGTCTACATTTTACCTCTCACCCTTGCAGCTGAAAAATTCAGAATCCAGAATTGAATCATAGTTGAATATTTCCAAAGTTTAGGGAAGGTTGGGGTAGGTGTGCATGTGTAGGGTCAAATTTGATGCCTTATTGAGCCCGGTATAGAAATGGTCCTACTCCATCTAGATTTGACCTTCTATTTCTGCCTCATTTCTAACCTTAATTGTCTGTGCAATAGCATCTAGAATGTTTCAGATGCAGCATGGGCAAAATATTGAACACTGTGGATGCCAAGCATTTAATTCAGCTTTTTAAAATGTATTTATCAACAAAATTTTAAGTGCCTCCTTTCTTGTTTTCTTTTCAATAGAATTGGCTCTAACTCCTTGGAGCTTCATGGGTGGGATAGGTGGAATTGTAGATCTCACCAATCCATCTATAATTTCATTATTGGGGTGATCAGGGGCTGGCTGGCAAACAGGCTCCAAAGTAACTTGGCTGCTGCAAATCACACTGACTGAGGATCTGGTAGAGAGCTGTGTATTCCACCTTTTTTTTTTCTGATACCCTTCTGAGGAGATAGAGGATTCTGAGGATTCCTGTGTGCTGTTCCAATAAGGCAGCCAAGAAAGGGGGTGAGGGTGTGAAATCCAATGTTTTTATTAGGAAAACAGAGGCATAAATCAGTTAGGACTATAAATAGTAATACTGAATTACAATTCAGTTCACAGAGAGCAGGGGCAAACCACAAGTTAAAATAATTGTCCCTAAATTTTATGCTTTGAGGCATAAACCGTAAGAGAAACTAAGTAGTAATTTCCTGAATGTACAACATTGCACCAGCAGCTAGGTACATTACAGGGGATTTCTACTTTCCTCTTCAGCAGCAGGTGTCAGTCACTACTAAATGCAGGGCGTGAGCCATGCTGGCTCAGTGGACTGATCCAGTATGGCAAATCTATCTTTGTAAAAACAATTGGTTATTCTTACCATTTCCTTGAAACAGAACGTCCTGGCCTCCCCTCAGATTTTTCTGAGGCTTGTGTAGATGACAGGTCTGCTTTGAAGAGTGTTGAACTCTAGTGTAAAGCACCGCCTGTGGTGAAATAACTGCATTAAAGAGCATTTAGTGGAGACTGAGCTGCAAGTCTGGGCCAAGCCTTAAAGCCTTTGATCACAGCCAAGGCACATATGTTGGATGTAAATTACCAAGTGATGCCTGGTTTTGATCTTGGTTTTTCTGTTTGTGTCACATAAACACTTAGCAAATGCATCCTGTTGATTAGCTTTATTTCATTTCTATATCAAATGGTCAGAGGCCCCATTACCCTGCTCCTGCTATAGAATCAGATATACTGGGCCAGATTCCCTCTTTTGCCAACAGATGCTCAACTCAGTAGAGTGGAGGTGAGGGATTAATGGGGATGTTATGATGGGACTCCCTACGTTGGTACATGGCCCATCAGCAACTGCTAGATGTAAAAATCCCCAATGGCTAGAGATGGGACACTAGATGGGGAGGGCTCTACATACTACAAAGAATTCTTTCTCTGGTATCTCCCTGATTCGTCCTGCCCACGTGCTCGGGGTCTAACTGATTGCCATATTTGGGACTGGGAAGGAATTTTTTCCTGGGTCAGATTGTCAGATACCCTGTTTTGTTTTTGTTTTTTTTTGGGGGGAGAGGGGGTTGCCTTCCTCTGCAGCATGGGGCGTGGGTCTCTTGCAGGTTTAAACTAGTGTAATGGTGGATTCTTTGTCATTTCAAGTCTTTAAACCATGATTTGAGGACTTCTGTAACTCAGCCAGAGGTTAGGTGTCTATTTCAGGAGTGGGTGGTGTTAGAAAAACAAAACAGGGAGGCCCAGGGGTGGATTGGGTCAACGGCCACTCTTTATTGCCTGCTCGTTTCTCCTCGATGTCACAAGTGAGCAAGGAAGAGGGGGCATTACAATTGCTTTATGCTTAAAAATATGCAAAAGTTTACATTTTCAACAACTCCCTGGAGACACTTATTTGGTTACATTAACACCTAAAATGAATATTAATAATGACGTGGTGAATATCATTATACCCACCTCCATTGTTATTTACAGCTTTAGCTTACACAGTGCAGGTGCTTTACCTTGAAACATATATATATATTTTTTTTGCAACCGAAATGACTACACATGCTTTAATAAGCAGGGAGGAAAGGGGAAGGAAGGTAATAAGCAACGTTCCCATCCGGGACCTTATGTGGGGGGGGGGGGGGGGAAGAGGACATACTTCTAGTTAGATTTCTTGCAAAAGTTGTGGGGAGGGAGGAGAGAAAAAGAAAGAGAACATAACTTTTAACTAGAATCTTATTTACAGGAAAGCTAGACTTACCCATGAAGCAACCCCATTACCGCAGCAACCTGTGGCTCTAGCAGAGTCTTAGTGTCCAATTTTAATTGTTGTTCTCCTACAGGTGGGTGAAGTTCTGTGGCCTGCAACATGCAGGAGGTCAGACCAGATCATCACAACGGTCGCCTCTGAAATTAAAATCCATCAGTTAATGAGCTGGCCTGGCTCTGAATGGGGAGGAATTTAGGCACCTACGTTGGAGGATCTGAAGCAGTTTCCTCCCCTCTGTCCCTGTGTCAGAGTAAGGCTGACTCTTCTGATGAGGTGTACAAAGAGTTATCAGTGCCTCATTTACTCATTAGCATTCTTCATTTTTATAATGCTTTTCCTCCTCACCTCTCAAACAGCTCTTCTGTAGAAGGCCAGTCACAAACTTCATACATGGAGGAAAGGGAGCATAGTTTACATAAATACTGCAGTAAAGATAAGTCACCTTACACAGTCTTTTTAAAAGGCTCATTAACAGTAGTTAATAATTTCCAGCTCTTCGTTACTCATTTCCTGTTGTTATTGATTTTAAAAAATCCATGGCTATGTCTACACTAGCAATTTAGGTCGACTTAAGGAGCATTAAGTTGACCTAAATTACTCCATGTCTACACCAGACTTTCATTAAGTCGACTTAAGAAATTCCATAGGTTGACTTAATTAAAGCTTAAGTTGACTTAATAAGAACCACCCATTAGGTCAACTTAAGCCTTAAGTCGACTCCTTAAGTCGACTTAAGGATGGTGTGGACGTGGAGTAACCGTTAAGTTAACTTTATTAAGTTGACTTAAGGTTAGTTAGGTCAACTCAACAAAGTGGACTAAGTCGACTTAACTTTAAGTCAACTTAGTCCACTTTGTTAAGTCGACTTAAAAAGGTCGACTTTAAGTAGACTTAAAGTCGACCTTAACTTTTTATAGTGTAGACATAGCTCATGAGACAAAGAAGGCATAACCCATCAGGGTCCTTGGATCCATTGTTTATGAAGCAACCAGTTCTAAAAAATCGTTAAGGTCCTAAACCTGCAACTACACAGGCAATGTTCTATAGAATCCCATTAACTTTAATGATGTTCCATGTGAACACAAGGGTCTGCCCATGTGGAAGGAAATCTCAGTTCCGAGGCCAGTGATTTTTGCATAGTTTATATTATCAGAGATGGGCACAAGATTATCTCCCCCATGTGGGTCAGAAATTCTATGGAGCCTATATTTTCTTTTTCAAAATCTACCGTGATTTAAATATTGTCGTAATATTTTTTTAAAAAGTTGAAAACCATATTTTGGAATTCCCTTAGTGTGCTTTTGTTTAGGTACTCACATACCATGGTGATGGGCAGCTATATAAGAACCAAGATGGGAGAAAAATAAGAGACCCTCAACCACAATGGAATGCTAAATAATGCAGTAAGGAGACAATCAGCATAAATAGTAAAAGGTCAATTAGATTTTAACCATTATTTCAGTTATACAATCTGCAATGTTAGAAACATAGCTAAAAACAGTTTGAGTGTGCAGCTGAGTTAAGCAAAAGCACAGAGGGTAAATGAGTGCGTGAGGAGCAGAGCATAGAAGAGAATTGGATACTGCTGACATTCAGTCCCACTAGTTCAAAACACTAGTATTAACACAGGACGTGCAGAAAAGTAAGAAAATCAGTGCCTTTGTGCTTCTCCCATGTTCATGCTTAGGAAGTGCTTCCTGTAAACACCACAAAGCTACCTTATTATCCTCCAAGTTCCTCCTTAAAGCCCCCTTTTTTTTGAGATGCCTACAAAAAAATTAACAACGATTAGACAGGTGCTGCATCAAAACCACGGCCTGCTGAAATAGAGGAACACCTGTGAGCAGAGACTAAATAAAAATGCTTGTAGATTTATAGACTCTATGGCTATGTCTACACTTGCTAAAATTAGTTTGAATTAGTTAGTTTGAACTAACTAAGTCGAACTAATTTTAGTTAGTTCAAATTAGCTTAATTCGAACTAGCATGGCCCCACTGGAACATTAGTTCGAACTAAGCAAGCACTTGCTTAGTTCGAATTAGCGATCCCCATTCATTTCAATGGCCGGTTAATTTGAACTAAGAAATTAGTTTGAATTAACATGGCCACATTGGCTAATTCGAACTAGTTAGTTGGAATTAACCCCTTAGTTCGAATACCCTATTCGAACTTATTAGTTCAAATTAAGGAAGCCCTTAATTCGAACTAACTAAAGCCTAGTGTAGCCATGGCTTTAGTTAGTTCGAATTAAGCCTCCTTAATTCGAACTAACTTGCCAGTGTAGACATAGCCTATGAAAGAGCAGAAAGGACAATCATGATCTTCTAGTCTGACCTCCTGCGTATTGCAGGTCACATATACATCCACCCCGGGGGAAAGGGGGCAGTGGCTTTTTAGTTAGACAACAACGCTGCAGTTCACATTAAGGATTCACACTGAACACTCAAGCAACTGATATTTGTTTTCCATCCCATTTCCAATCCAGTTTAAAGAGTCACCTACAGCTGAACATGGCATGAACATGCAGAGACTGAAAGGATTCAGGTAGCTCTCAGAAAGTTAGCGACAGCTGGGAGGAATCAGTCATTTTCTGAGTCCTACAAGGCATAGGGTGCAATGGGTTGCTGCAAAAATAAATGCATCCATGTTGTCCATATGGCACATTCATGACCAGATAGCAAAACAAGTTTATCTTCCTACCAACTGGAGAAGGAAGAAATATGTATTTGAATTCGTACAGTCTATTAATGCAGTAGTCCAAAGTGAAATTATGGCAGCTACATGCTATTCACAATATCTTACACTACTAGTTGGCAAAAGCTCCAACATTGCAGTGAACAAAATGTTAATCTTTTGCATCATATTTTGGTCAGAAGATGTCAGCCATCTGACTATATTTACTGTCCAGTTAACTGCGTGCAAGGCTTGACATATTAAAAATGGCATCAAGCAATTCTTCATTGATCACAACTTGGATATACAGTGAATGGTGATGTTCATTTCAGATGAGACTTCTGTCATGCTAGGTAAGTGTAATAGCATAGCAGTATTACTTTAGGGAATGTGCACTACACTCATTAGACGAATACGGTGTTGTCCGTAGAGAAGTCTGAGGAACTGATGATGCCTGGAAACATGTACCAGTGATTGAAAAGGGGGAAATATGATTATGAACTGCATATAAAATATTTAACACATCAATTGTTAAGAAAGCAAAGTTTGAGAAGTTGACCAGTATATCATAAGTTGATGCATTATCATTCAGGCCTTTGAATCAAGTGCACTGATTATGTCATTTTTGCTGTAAATGCCCTCCCGTGAAGGTTACAATAGACCACTCTTCCATGGTAGTCAATGAAAATAATAATCCTGTAGTGAAGCACTGTCTCAAAGTTGCTATATCCCCATATCATATTGCCAGTACTCTTGATGTGACAACTGTTCTCCAGTTCATTACAGAACTCTGTAAACGTTTAGATAGTCGATTTCTGGAGAATGAGATGCACGAGTGATTTGCATTGGATTTTGAAGCATTGTTTTCTGCCAATTTGTTTTTGGAGCATCACATGTTAGTAAATTCATGGGTAAGTGCCAAGCTGTCTTGAGTCTACCAATAGAAGCTGACAGATCAGTAGCAAACTATATCTGTAGCAAACTATACATATATCACTGAGGGAAAAAAATGAAAAACAGGTTCAATAAGTATATTTGCCAATATGGTAATGTAATGAATCTGGACAAAACTCAGGCTATATCTACACTACAGCCTATGCTGGCAAATCTTAAGTTGCTCCAGGGTATGAATATTCCACCCTGAGGGTGCATCTACACTTAGAAATTAAATCGACTTAAGGAGGCTTAAGTGGACTTAATTTACTCGGCGTCTACACTGGGCTTTCCTTAATTCGACTTAAGCTGCTCCTTAAATTGAATTAAGGAAAAGTTAGTTTGAATTAATAACACCTCGTTTTAATTAAGTCAACTTTATTAAGTCGATTTAAGCCAGTGGAGACGCACAGTACTGCCTGAGTGGACCTTTTTAAGTCGACTTAAAATGTTAAGTCGACTTAAGGTTGAAAAGGAGCCACATCTACTCTTGAAAAGTTAAGTCCACTTCCGTTAAGTCAACTTAATAAGGTCCACTTTAAGTCAACTTAAACTCGACCTTATTAAGTCGACTTCATAACGTCGACCTAATTTTTCAAGTGTAGAGATAGCCTGTGTGACATAAGTTACACCAACGTAAGTGTTCATGTGCACTGCGCTATGTCGGTGGCAGAGCCTCTCCCACCAGCATTGTGAATGCTGCTCACAGGGCTGCATTTTCTCTGCTAACGGCAGAGCTCTCTTCTGTTGGCATTGGGCATCTTCACCAGATGCACTGCAGGTTAATGGGGTCTTCTGGGGTTTTCCCCTCTGTTTGGCTCAGATACCCCACTGGGTTCTGATAGGTTCCTTGGTCTTGCCTCCTTGTTGCTTTGGATGGAGGGGGAATGGCAGTATCTTCCAAGGCCTCTAACTCATGTCACTGAAATATGCCTTACTCACAACAGGCCTAGCAGACCCACGCAATATGCACTCCCTCTCCTTTCTCATATGTTTTGATCAGTGATGAAAGAGCTAAGAACCTTGACATTGAATATTTTCTTTAAGCATCTGGGTTAACATCTTGTTGAGAGGAATTGGGGGAAATTCTGTCTCCAAACTCAGGCAGATATCTCTGCTTCCGTTGCACTTGACTCACATTTTGAAGGTTGTTTTTTTTTTTTTTTTAAAGCCCCCATAAAACTTAACTCTTCACTGAGCCATGAGGTCAATGAATTAAGCATGTGTATAACCACTGTAAATAAGAGGAGATTCAGGCCCTTACTTTTTAATAATGAAAGCATAAATTTCGGAGCACAAGAAGGCATGCCAAATAAATATCCCTGTAAAGTTCCTAAATTTGTGTATACTATATACCTGCCTTATGGCTAGCATAGAGTATCTACCTTACATTTAGCTAGCTATGCTCAGAAAGTGTATTAATAGGTTATAAATATTGTTTCCAGCAATTAGCAATAAAAGCTTCAGTGACTGTAAAAAAAAAAAAAAGTGATTCATTTGACTCTTGGTAAATACCTATTTTCAGCACAGGATAAGATCAGGACAACTTCTCACTATTTCCTGTTTTTTTGCTTATTTTTATAAATAAACGGCCTAGAAACTAGGGTTCAGAAAACCACAAATAGAGCAAATACAGGAAAGGTGCTTTGGAGAGTAGATTCTGGTGATAGATGAGTCACTAGATCCACAGAACTTGACAGGAACTGAACAGTAGACACCACTTTCCTCCCCAAATGCCTCCTTGCGCTGGGACGTCTTCAGCAAATGCAGATGGGAACAAAACATAATCCCGGGGAACAGAGGCTTTCTTTACATCTCCCTGGCAACAGGTGTGTGATAATCCTTTATTTCTCTTCCAGCTACTCTGTCATCATTTTATTGTGTTTTCAATGAGGCACAGAAAGCACCTTAACTACTGTTCTTATAGCTAATTTACACACTGCATATTTGTAGAAGACAAATGATTCATTACAAAATGGCATACATCTATGAACTCTGCTGATGGTCTACTATACTATGGCTAGGGATATCTTTGAGAATTAGTCACACAGAAGCAGCTGCAGCCACCAGCACAAAAGAGCACCATACAATTTCCAGTAATATGCATCTTCTTTAGACATTTCACATTTAAGCTTGGTCATTATTTATCTGTATTGAAAATCTTGGCTGTAATATAATAAACTGAAAATGTGTAAAGAACAATTATAAGAAGTCTTAGCAGAAAACAAGTTTTATTTTTTATAATTCTGATGGATTATGTAAATGTTAGCATTTTTTATTTTTATCAAATTAAATTTTCACAATTGCAGGAAATTATGGCCTGCTGTCAGATAATTATTTAATGACAGTGGACTTTAAGATTTAAAAAAGTTACAGTTCATAAACCATTTAAACACAAATTAACATCTGATGTTAAAATATACAAAAAATATATAAAATCAACAAATCATACTCATTTTTACAATTCACTCACTAGTCCATTTGTAACAAATCTAATTCAGAAGTCTAAATTACTGATTTTTTTATCCTGATAAGTTCTCAAGCAGCATTTTTCTTACTTTGCCTACCTGTAAAATTTGAATATCCATGAAACTATTTTTCATCGGTTTTGTGTGTGTGTGTTCAATGAAAATGACGTTTCCTGACATTTACCAATAAAAATCTAATCGTTTGAAGCCGAGATTGAATATATTTGGGGAGTGTTCAGAACCAAGAGAACAGGTTTTTCAAGAGCATATGACTTTTGTTGCAGAAGCTATTTGGATACCTGTCACAAATATGTGGGGTTTGTTTTGTTTTAAGAAGTTAGGAAAAGAGTGGTGGAAAATATCACATCTGTAGTGAAAATGACGAAGATCTGTTTCTTCATTTTTGGCAGGGATACACAGTAAATTTTGGGTTCTGAGGGAACTTCCTCTGGAGCCATTCTCAACTGCTTTCCCAAGGTGAGTAAGGTTGGCCTGGTTAGCATTTGATGGGGAGGCTCCTGTGAACCGGCATGGCATTGTTCCCTTTGATGGCTTAAATGAATACCACAGCTCAAGGGCTATGTCTACACTAGGAAAAGTTAGGTCGACTTTAAGTCAACTTAAAATTGACCTTATTAAATCAACTTAACAAAGTGGACTTAAACGTCCACACTGGGCTTAGGTCAACCTAAAGAAGGGTTAGGTCGACCTAAGGAGGCTTAAGTCGACCTAATGGGTGGTTCTTATTAAGTCGACTTAAGCTTTCATTAAGCCGACTTAAGGAATTTCTTAAGTCGACGTAATGAAAGCCTAGTGTGGACGAGGCTTTGTTTAAGTCGACCTAAGTCTCCTTAAGTTGACTTAAACTGCCAGTGTAGACATAGCCAAGGACATTACCTTGAACTTTTATTGAGACCCTGGTACTTCAGAGTGGCTCTTCACAGTGAATAAGTTTGTCCATGCAACTGTATCTAGTAGGACAGGGTCTAGGGCTACGTTTAGTAGCAGAAGAAGGGTTAGCAGGAATAAAGATCTACATCTAGGACTAGTAACTAGATTTCATCAATTTAGGGAGTATCTACATTATGGTACTATAGCCATGGCAGTGGTGCCATAGGGCAGTGATTTTCAAACCCTGAGTCGGGACCCAGCACTGGGTCACGCCTCCCTCCTCCCCACCCCCCCGCACCCCACTCCTGCCACCAAAAGACTGGAATGCAGGAATGCATTGCTGAAAGATGTAATTGTTGGGTCTCAGGCCTAAATGGTTTTTTTAACTGGGTCCTGAGAAAAAACTTTGAAAACCACTGTCATAGGGCCTGTAAGTGCAGATGTAAACGGAGGCCTGAAGAATGCTATGCATGGTTATAATAGTCTATATTTTTAGTTACAACAATTAGAAACAAAGGTGGTGGTTTTTTAAAAAAACAAACTTTTATATGCACTGCGGTCATATTGGGGTATTTTTGTTAATGATCTTTATAATATTACAACAATCTTTTCTTTTACCAGCATTACAACTGGACTCGGAAGGATTCATTTTTTTATCAATAAATATCCATAAAGGTGGATCTCGCCATGTGCTCCTAATGCCACACTAACATGTTCCTGCTGATGAGCACAGAAATGTACAGATTGGCAAAGGAGGAGAAACGTTTTTGGAGACCATCTAAGAAACAGATGGAAGGAGAGTCACTTTGTGTATATTTTGAGGTGGGATGATGACAAATATTGTGCCTTAACTGTTATGAAGCTTCATTTTCATGATTCTCGAGGCCTGTCACTGAATAATCACCATCTGACACCCTCCTTCCCCCATAATTTCCTGCAACTGCAAACTTTGACATGAAAAAAAAAAAAAGAATGAATCCTGTGGCACTTTTGAAGACTAACACATTTATTTATCACATGAGCGGTGGGAGAATATCCCACTTCATCAGAGGCTTTGGAAGTGTCTTCAAAGCGTCTGACAAAGAGGAATTTTCTCCCATGAAATCTCACGCAATAAATAAATGTGTTAGTCTTTCAAAGTGCCACCGGACTCCTCGTTTGTTTTGCTGAACTAGGCTAACAGGGCCACCCCTTTGGAAATTGACAAAAAGCGGTGCCTTAAAGCCAACCTGCCTGTTATCCCCTGCAATTATAGAAGAGGACTGAATTCGGATTCGGCCAAGCCTAGGTGAGCATGAGGCTGCTGACCCTCGGCGTTTCCATCGCACAGGTGACCCTGCACAGAGTGGCCGGCCGCACTCCCCCGATCTTCCTGCTCTCCTGTGACTTGCATCCAACTTGGCAGGGGCGGAGAAAGGGGAAGCGTCAGGTCCGGGCTCCCCATGCCCAGTGCGCCGGGCTCGCCCTGCTCGCACGGGTCTCCTCTCCTGCGGCCCGACTTCCCGGACCGCCCCCGGCGAGGGAGGCAGTGGAAGCCCCGGCGCTGGGCTCCTCCCCCGAGTGGCGGCGGCGGCCGCGAGTGCCTGCGAGGTGAGGAAGCTGCTGCCGGAGGCGGGGAGCGGAGCCGGGGACGCAGCCCTAGCCGGTAAGAGAGCGGCTCCCGTGGGAGCGGGACGGGGAGGGCGCCCTGCCTGCCCCGTGACTCTGAAAGCCGGGTCCGCGGGGAGAGGGGCTCCGGGTGCACTGCCGGCGGGGATCGTGGGTGGGGAGAGGAAAGGAGAGGGGTCCGGGTGCACTGCCGGCGGGGAACGTGGGTGGGGAGAGGAGAGGGCTCCGGGTGCACTGCCGGCGGGGAACGTGGGTGGGGAGAGCAGAGGGG